>JAQQZS010000010.1:9801920-9818327 GCA_030068045.1 Platyallabes tihoni | reverse complement strand
ATGGGTTCCCTGTTGAGTCCGGTTCCTCTCAAGGTTTCTTCCTATTACCATCTCGGGGAGTTTTTCCTTGCCACTGTTGCCCTCGTCTTGCTCACCAGGGACAATCTGACCATTTTGATTCATACACATTCACATTCCATACAGACTTAAATAATACTTTTGATTGTGTAAAGCTGCTTTGGGACAATGACAATTGTTAAAAGCGCTATACAAATAAAATTGAATTGCTGGCTGTATCGTTTGCACTTCAAACAGTAGGGCAGGAATATTAATTTAAAAAATTTCAACTGTTATCACCACATATCTGATTATTAATTAATAAAATTACAAAGAAACCATGCATGCATGCAATCACAAGACTGGTGTAGCACACAACATTTGGAGAAGGCAGCATGTGTGTTTGGGATGCAATATTTCAAGAGATCTGAGTAAACCAGTAATGAATGTTGTCAGCAGTAAATTTACAAAAGGTGGGGTTACGAAGCTGGCCACATGATGTCTATCAGAAAGAAGGGAGGGAGAGACAGAGAGTGAGTGTGTGTGTGTGTGTGTGTGTGTGTGTGTGTGTGTGTGTGTGTGAGAGAGAGAGAGAGAGAGAGAGAGAGAGAGAGAGGAAAAAAGAAAGAGATGCATATAGTATAAGAACATTTCCTATTCACACTAAACTGACAATTTTTAACATTATTTTAAAGGAAAAAAAAGTCAAACTCACCTAATCCAAACTGCATCTCCATCCAAATATCAGAACTACACAAACACTCAAAGACGTCTCCCAACTGACTCTCTACTGAAATCAACGTTACGAGTCTTTCAAACGTCTAGCTGAATCTCAAGTCAAATCCTGTGGGCCAGACTCCGAATCCTGAAGCGAACCTTGTGCCCTTATGTAAACATGCTGAACAGATATAAAAAAGGGGAACGACCAACTAAGTCAGGATAAAACAACATGATCTCAGACGCCCAGCTCCACCCAGTAAATCTGACCACAACACTTGAGTAACGCGACATCAGACAAAAATAGACAATGGGAAATATGCTAGCAGCTGCCGAAGTGCTGCATACCGCAGGACAAATGCTGATGCTAAAAGTTATTAAATTAAACGTAATGATGAACACACAAACCTGGCATTGAAAAAATCAAGAGCGCATTAACACTTTCAGGAACTCCTTTTTATGACTACGCAGCTATTATTTCATATGTAAAATTCAGAACCAACTATTAAGCGACAGTCAGCATAAACACCTCGCTGATGAGAAAGATCAGAGGAGAATGGGCAGACTGGTTCAAGCTGCCAGGAAATCTAAAGTAACTCATAACTATTTTTTACAACCGTGCTGAGCAAAAAAACATAAGAATCTGAGGCTAATCTGGATATTAAGTCAACAACATTAGACAGCTGAAGATTGTATTAAAAAAAATAATAATCACCTTTCTCCATTCTTCACTTGTACAGTTTTGGTAAGTGACCAGTAAGTGTATGTTAGAACTACTCTGATTCTGATCAGCCATAACATTAACATGTTAATATTAATTATTATTTAAACACCAGTGAACTGGAAACAGAACCATGGCCACTCAATGCTCACTTACGCCCACAGGGACCAAAGGCTAGCCTATCTCTTTCAATCTCACAGAAGCAGTACAAATCACCAAAACGGACAGACAGGCACAAGAACACCCAGTACACCACAGCCCACTGCCAGGATGCACAGTGCCCAAGGCCGCTAATGTGGCATCAAACGTGATGTTGCATCCCAATCCAAATGAGCAAAAGTCCAATCCATGGAGGCCCCACCCCATAACTCTCAGCACCCAAAGGATCCCCTGCCACCGTTCTTGTACTAGAAACTGAAGCGCCCTGCGGAGGCCTCAAGTCCAGAGCCACCCTGGTGCTAACCCAAACGGTGGTTATAACGTTAATGTTTTTAATCTTATGGCTGGTTGGTCTGTTTGAGCCAATAAAACCAAAACATTGTCAGCAGCCCTACATTTACACAAAATTGACAGATGAATGACAGGATGTATGAGATACATTTCAGCAACACTGTCAAGGGACAAGGACACAGTGTAGCAGCAGCAATCAACAGTTTTTCAAGTGATACTCACATTGAGATTTACTCAATTCTATGCAAATTAGGTGAGATGAAAAAGTGAGAAATTCAAACAAGTGGCTTTAATGGTGCCTTGGACCAATGCTATGGCACATGTGGTATCTGCTTCTTTAGTTCCCCAATTTAGTTAATATCTGCCATTAATTACCATTTACTCTTCGTTGTATACTCACTCACTCATCATCTATACTGCTTTATCCTGTATTCAGGGTCACGGGAAACTTAGGGTACGAGTATATACTTAGGGAGCGGTATACATCCTGGGGAGAGTGCTAGTCCATTACAGGGCACATACACACACTCCCATGGTCATTCACAAATTGGCAATTTGGGAACGCCAATTAGCCTAATCTGCATGTCTTTGGACTGTGGGAGGAAACCAGAGTATCCGGAGGAAACCCACCAAGCATGGGGAGAACATGCAAACTCCGGACCCCGGAGGTGCAAGGCAACAGTGCTAACCACACCACCACCATGCCGCCCATATATATAGATATATATAAACATGTACAGAAACATTACAAAAATAACAAAAGTAAAAGGGAAGTAACAAAAGTAAAAGAAGGAAGGAAGTAGCAGAGCTCACTGGGGAATGTATGTTCTATAACACTTTACTAAACTGCCAGTGAAGCTAAGGTAAAGGCTTGTATGTACTGTAATATACACTGTAGATCAAAGGCACTTCTCATAAGAACTTTAACAAAGATATGAGTTCTTGCTAGTGTGAATGTAGGGGAAAACACATCAAGTAACGTTGTAAAGTGTGTAAAGATGCAGCAAGGCTCTTAAGACTCTAGAAGGATAAACACCATTCTTCCAAAAGATATTCACTCAAGTTGGGGTTTGGATGATGCAGAGCACTGTCTAATATATTGCTTTAATGTCTGCTATAAGTGTTGAAATCTGTCAAATGTTGTCATCTGTCATCTGTATGTTTTTGACATTTTCATTCTCGCAAAAATCCTCAAGTGTCTGTTGAATGGGGCGGAGTCATTCTGAAATGGACCACACCCATCACGATAGATACAGTTTATGTCTTTGTGGGGGGAAAAAAGGGCTCAATCAGAACAAATACAGTAACGTAATACATGATAATATTGTGTAGGTTCCCCTTGTGCTGACTCCACAAGACCTCTTTGGGTATGCTGCGTTGACTGGCAGTAGTAAGTTGGCAGCAAATCCTTTGGGTGCTATGAGTTATGGGGTGAGACCTCTGGGGTTGGATTTGTTTGTCCAGGTGCTCAATCAATTCAATTAAATTTTATTTGTATAGCGCTTTTAACAATTGACATTGTCGCAAAGCAGCTTTACACAATCAAAGGAATTATTGAAGTTTGTATGAAATGTGAATGTGAACAAACCAAAATGATAAAAATAGAGAATGGGACATATATTATATTATATTATATAATATAATATAATATAATAATCAATGTTAATGTTATTTACAGTGAGTCTTTCCTCAAAGCAAATAATTTGAACCAAAGCACGCCAACAAAACAGATCCATAATTTTTTTCCCTTACATTTGTTACACATCATAATAAACATACAGTATAGCTTCATCGTAAATAAAGAGCGATGCAGTGTGTTGTTGCATGCTTTCCAGTTCCCTTGTGGTGACACATTAGTTTTGCTCCAATGATAATCAACAACACAAACAACTGCACCAGCCTGAGAGATGGCAATAGTCATGACAATTAAAGTCAAGATGGCTGATTGCACTAATACTGTACTTATAATGTAGTTGTGGTTACTGTATGTATTTATATTCAAATCCTGACTTATGACTCAGTTTTGATGTTTCTCAATATGGCTTAGCCCATAGAGGTTTTCTTTACTTTCAGTGCTAAGTGAAAATCCAGTGCAATTTTGGTTGACACAAGTCTTTTCATAGTACATCTGTGAGAAATGTTGACATTTCTGACAACTTTCTCTAGTCTTCACTTAAAAAAATAAATAAATAAAAAACACACAAAAAAAACTGCTTTTACATCACTATAAAGGATTTGTGGTGACATGCTAGCTAGCTAGCTAAATCACGATCCTCAGTTTGATATTTGTTTAGGTTTTGGCAAAATTCATATAGATAAAATGCAAAACATAGGATTTTATAGTATTTCTGTGAAAAAATGGATTTGGAAGAAATACTATATGAGGTTTAATGGCTAATACAAATGATTAGCATTTTCCAGATAACTCTGCATGCTAGTCCAACTAGCGAGCTGATTAAGATAAATGGTATTAAATGACAGATGGAGGGTTTGACAGAATTCCCTAATGTATTTTAATGCAAAACAAGACACCAATATCTAACAGGAATCTTGTGACAAACACAAGCTAAGTTAGTAGCAGGTACAGTAGCTAGCTATTTTTTGTTTTTAGCTTTTAGTGACGGCAGGAGACTAAGTTTTTCAATTAATTCTCCTCATTATTGAAGATTTCTCATAATTATTTTAATAGTTTTAAATGACCTTTTCTTGTGTTCCTTGGTCTAATGGTCAACTCTATACGGTACAGGATCAGCTCTATTTATTTAGTGTCATTAACGACATGCTTCACCTCCATAGGCAAATAATGACCTACTGTGTCTTCCTCCTAATACTCATAATGATGACTAGCTTATAGTTAAACCTTGTCCTTGCTATCTTTGTGTATTTTAATCCAGTGATGGGAGGGGTTATGCAAAAACCTCTTCCTGGAGAACTGTGCTAAACAAGCCAAAACACACACACACACACAGACGCGAAAAAGCGTCTGACAGATGACAGCAAATGACAGAACTTTCTGGTTAATGACATATCAGATGAATATACACGATTATACATTTGATGCCTAATGAGAAACATGTAGGTAATTGTCATGAAATTTGGTTTGTCCTTCAGGTCTGCTGTCCTTTTATGCGTCTCAAATGACATGAGATGATTAAAACACCATAAGGGGCAACAACCAGTGCAAGAAGTTCACTAAAAGAAAACAGTCAGTTTAGCTTTACCATGACATGGAATGAACCCAACAGCAGTGCAAAGATAGTGAAAATAAATGATGCATTATTACTAATGCAGAAGGTTCACAGAAGACTCACAGAGCAGCCAGTCACAGGAAACTGTAAACTTGTAGAAGCTCTCCACCTCCTCCAGAGGGATCTTCACATATCCTACTCCTTCCACAATGGGCTGGAGGCAAACCTCACACTTGTCTTTCACCATCTCTCTGTCCTTCACTTTGTTCTCCAGATTTCTTTATCTTTGCCTCATTCAGTACCTGCCTTCTTTGTCTGGCTTTTTATTTCATGTTCCGCTTTTCCCCTCCATCATTGACACACACTCTCCTGCTCTTATTCCTGCTCCCTCTCTCTCCGTCTGTCTCTCTTCCGCCATCTCATTCACACATGGACACACCCACACATACAGCAAAAGGTGTGAGTGCTGATACTCACGTCCTTCCCTACTTGAAGCAGCAGCTTAACCAAACCAGTGACTCTTTTTTTTTCTACATGATGATACACACACAGTTCAATGAGAATTTTTTATGTAATAGGAATTATTTGCATACAGTATCTCTATGCTGGATGGAATGTTCCTAACCATTAGATTCAACTGAGTTTGCATACCAAATAATTTTTTTTTTTTTACAATCTTCATTAGTCTAGTTAATGGGTTTCATTTGGTTCATTTATCAAAAACAAAAACAATATTCACTTTATTAGGGACCCCACATATTCATGCAATTGTCCAATCAGCATGTGGAAGCAGCACAATGCATGAAATCATGTAGATACAAATCAAACGTTTAAGTTTGATGTTCATATCAAATGTGAGAATGGGAAACATGTTATCTCAGTGACCTTTACTGTAGCATCATTGTTGGCATCAGATAAGCCGTTTGCCCATAAGACGTATTTTAGGAACTGCTGACCTCCTTGGACTTTCTCATAGGAAAGTTCTGATAACTCAAAGCACCCTTTACATCCATGGTGAACAGAAATGCATGTCGCATTAAAAAAAAGAAAAAAAAGAACGCAATTTCTCTGAAAACTGGTGAGGCGGACATGACCATGATCTCCAGATCTCGATCCAATAATGCAGTGCAACACAAGAGTCATAGAATGAATGTGCTGTTGACAAACGTACACCAATTATGTGGTGCAGTCATACCGATGTGGACCAAAGGAGTGTTTTGAGCATTTTGTAAGACCCATGCAAAGAAAAACTGAGGCTGTTTTGAGAGTCAAGGTCGTCCTACCCAAAATTAGTGTATTATTATTCAATGTATTTGTTTCATAAAATGTGTTTAAAGGGAAATTTAGAATATTAACAAAGAAATAATACTCTAATTAGATCAAATTCAGAACTAAAGCATTACAAGCAAAGGTGTACAGTAAATAGATTCTCCTTAAGTTCTGTATCACTATTTTCTTAATTAAGAAGATACTGCACACTCACATTTTCTCTCTCTGACTCTCCAACAATGCAGTTAATCATGTTCCAATAAACTGCAAAAAAAAAAAAAAAAAATCGCCTGAAGACTTTGCATCAAGACTTTCGAAACTTCTTTAATAAATGTAAATTAATCATCTTAACCCTCTCAAGGCAGACGTTGCTGATTTGCAACAGTTAAAAACTAACTACCTTATTACCCCAGATACATATTTTATGAGTTTTTTTTTTACTCAGAAGTACTTTCCCCAAATATCAGATTTTTCCTGTTACTAAAACTTAATTTGAGCCTGAAAGGGTTAAATACCGCATAAAAAATTATATGTCTTTCTTTGTTAAATAGTAACACATTTTTAAGACCTGTTTAATATTAATCTTCCATTCTATGGAGTACAAGACCCTGTACACACTTTCTCCTTTCTGACCAATCAGGCTGGAGAATTCAATGTAATTAAATCAGTTTGCTTTTACATACCTTTGCCTGAGAAAAGCTGTTTGTGCTGCTTTTTTCTAGAATTGGAGTACAAGCAAAAATCCATATCATAATATATTCTGCATGCTCAGAACACCACGCTCCTTCACCTACCAAGTACAAAGATTATCTCCGTCCTGTGTCATCATGTCCACTGGTCGCACTTTGATCCATACCTAACATTTTTTTAAAACTCTGGTTGCTCATTAAGAGTTGCTGCAACAGGCAGCATCAAGGACTGTCTAAACTGTTTATTTTGTAGGTTTTTAATACGAGGTTCGTTGATGCATCCCCGTAATACTGAAATGCCAAGACTAAGCTTGTGCTCACCTCTACAAGTATCTGTACATGTTACTCATAATACTTAGCAACATCCAAGGGATAACATAGCATTGACCTACCGTAGCAAGCAAGTGGGTTAGCAAAGGAATGACGAAGCCATGACATTGGAATGACTTGTAATAGCAGAGCAACCATCTAGCAACACTGCGGAAACCAACTGGGTTAACAAGGCATTGACGCTCTGACCTAGCGACACCATGGCGCCCACTGGAATTGCATTGCAACCACTTGACAACACCTTAACAACAGCATACAGTATTACAGCATCCAGCCATAAAAACCCTGGCAACCTGCTGGAATACAACAGCAACCATATAACACAGTATCAACCAAATAGAACAGCACATAGTTGATGTAGCAACACCCTTGCAACCAACTATAATAGCACAGCGAAAACCTGGTAACACATTAGCAACCACCTGGAATATCATGACCACCTAGCAAGTGGGTTAGCAGAGAAATGACCAATTAATACCATTGCTACGAGTTGTAATAGCATAGCAACTATCTAGCCACACTACAGTATAGCAACCACCTGGAATATCATAGCAACGACCAAGAAACCAAGTGGGTTAGCAAAAAAATGACCAATTTATACCCTTGCAGCGAATTGTAATAGCATATTAACCATCTAACCACACTATAGCAACCACCTGGAATGCCATATCAACCACTGAACAACACTCTAGCAATCTGGTGGAATAGCATAGCAACCATCTTACAATAACCTAGCAACCACTTAGCAAATCCCTAGCAGTTAGCCTAGCATTGACCTGGTGACAATATAAACTAAGTGGAACGCCATAGCAAGCACTTAGCAACCAACTGGGTTAGCATAGCAACCAATCAGAAACATCATAGCAACAACCTGCTATATTGTTTAGCAGGGTCTATAAAGACATCAAAGTTTGTTGAAAAAAAAAAAAATTCAGTCATTTAAAAATAAATAAAGAAATAAAACAGAAGCAGAAAAAATCTCTAGTAAAAAAAAAAAAAAAAGTTTTGTTTCAGGTTTTCTTTTTTCTGCTTTTCTGAATCAGTAAGAACACAGAAGGTAAATAACGACACCCAGAATACATCATCTGAAACGCTTTGAAAGATCCTGCAGAGTGCAACATAAACTCCTGGCTGATTATTCAGACAGAGAGAGACCATCAATGTCGCTGTAAAGCCTGTCGGGACGCAGGAGGAAGTCTGCAACCGGGAACTTTTACTACAAGCTGTATAACAAAAAATAAAAGTTGCTATTGTTGATTATCAATCATAATCAATTATACTCACACAGGCACAGATGGATATAAACAGATACACATGCACACACAGAAAGACAGACACACACACAATACACAAGCGATTCAGAGATGTAACTCACTAAGCTGCAGAAAGGACGTCCATCCCGTTCTACTGTTTGTCCCATTCAGTTGCTCAAACATGTCTCTTGTGTGTGTGAGTGAAATAGCTCACAGGAAGGTGCATTAAAGATTGTAAAAACCCAAATCGTTCTGACAGGAAACCATCTCTCTCTGTCTCTCTCTCTCTCACACACACACACACACACACACACACACACACACACACGATACCCTCACTATATTCATTTAGCACAAGTTGGTCAGCAGTTTCAGTCTACGTCCATCTCCTTCCCTCGACAACAAACTCACTTCCCCTGAGGAAACAGCCATTTCATCAAACTATCCCTATCCCTCCGTCTCTCCCCGTGTATCCTCGTGTGCTGATGTATTCCCACAGGTTCACTTATTGTCTTTATCTAGTGATACCAAGTTTTTCCCCATTCTCTATTCACACACATTTTGATTATGATCCATTACTCAAGTACTTTACACAACAATATTGTCATTGGGGTGTCATTACTTATGACATTTCATGAGAAGGCCGAGTAAAAAGAAGAAAAAAAGTGCCTCATTTGACAATATTTTAATGTCCAAAGCAAAAATGTTCTGGTTATGCAACAGCAGAATTGCTGACAGCAGTTCATCCAGTTTAACCTCTTGAGACCTGAACGACCTCATATGAGGACAGGACATTTTCTCCCAAACTACACTGTCTCAATCCTCATACAGTATAAGGACTTTTGGATAAAATTATTGTCAAATTTATTTGTCTGAATGTATAATTTCCATACAAAACACTTTAAAAAAAAAAAAAACAGGTTACATACCGCTATAAAGTTAAAACCACCTAACGCGACAAGTGCTTTAAATGACAGTTTAACTAAAAATAAGGCAATTTATGGATGTTATCCAGTTTTGATTTCTCTTTCTGTGGTGTTGTCATTGTCACCGCTGCCATGATCTATCATATCGCTATCGCTGCTGTCGTCCGAACACGACAAATCATTTTTTGTTATTTCGCTATACGTCTTATCCTGTACAGGGTCGTGAGAAGCATCGACTTCGGGCATGACTTCGTGAGAAGCATCGACTTCGGGCACCGCCTCTACTTCGGGCATGAGGCGGGGTACATCTTGAGGTGCGGTACATCACAGGGTGACGATCCATTTCTAGGACACAAGCACATACACACTCACACAACGGGCAATTTGGGAATGCCGATTAGTCCTAATCTAACCAGAGTCAGAGGAAACCGGAGTACTGTACTTGAAAGAAACCCACCATGCATGGAGAAAACATGCAAACTCCATGCACACGGACCTGAGGTGGGAACTGAACCTTTGATCCTTGAGGTGCGAGGCAACACCACGAACTATTTAACCATCATGTACCAAAATATCTCCATAAATAATATTTTCACACTTTTTTTCCCCCTAAGCATTCATCACTGCTTGGCTTGGGCAGATTAGTTTGTTATATACATCATACCTGGCACCACTTGGTGGGACATACGCCCCATGAACATGGCCGAATAGTTACATGTCCGAATGTCCGACCAAGTCAGGGAAACGAATGCAATAGGAAACTTGTGGAAAGGGTTAAAATTCTAGAAACAAATGCTTACAACATAAAATGATGAGAATATTTATATTACATAAATAGTCTTAATAATCCTACAGTCCGCCTGTATTCAAGACAATTTGACTAATTTCAAGCTTGAAATGTTGACTGATTCAAGAATTAATACCTAGCAAGTTTTAGCTTTAATTAAGTACCTGGAGGAAACCCACCAAGCACTGGGGGAGAACATAAAAACTCCACATACAGACACAGTCAGACTAGAGGTACACTTCCAGCCTGCAAGTTCGGGATGCGAGGCAACAGGACTAACCATGTTTTTATTTAAATATAGTATAATAAGCAGTTCGAACGGTAAAGAGATGCAGATGATCATTTTGCAGAGATTTCATGCCTAACAAAAGTGGCTTTGTGTACAGAAAATTGTCTAAATGTGGTTCAGAGTGATTTGTATAAAAATGAGATGAACCTGGGATACAGACTGGAACTTTAGGGGTTCACTGCCCACTTTATGTAAACATACAGCTTCTATTTAACTATTCAGCAAAAAGCACATTATCTATTTTCAGAGCTTTTTATTTTAAAAAACAGTTAAAAATGAATTAAATAACTCCTTTTAAACATTACATTACACTTTTCTGTGCATCTTGGAATGGCACAAGACATTTAAAACAAAACAAAAAATCCCTTAAGACATCCATTCTCTTCACTCACTCACACACAAATCCTCACCATTACACTCCATCGAGCTCTTACGGGTGAACGGGCTCGAGCTGGTGCCCTGCAACAGAGCGAGTGTCAGGCTATGCAGAAGCTGCGAGAGCCTCGTCACAATCCTCTGAGGAGCCTCCTGACTCTCATGCAGAGACATCCGACCCCCTTTTAGCTGCTCAAAGCCAAGTCAATGCCGTCCTACACTGTCCCGTGTCCGGCTATTTCTAGTATAACACGACCTCGCTCAGCGTCTTCACCAACGAATGAGGCATGTTCACGCTCTGGTTTGTTGGGACATTCTCCCCGTTCTCCTGCACACTCTCTCTCTCTCAAACTCACTCACACTGTATCTCTCTTGTTCTCTTTCTCTCACTCTGTGCTTGCACACAGGAGTGGACCTGAAGAGAGGAAGAAAGAAAGGAACGGCTGATTTGCCAGGATGTTTCAGCAAAAATCCCCATCTGCTCGGATAATTATAAAGACAGGAGCAGCCAAGTAAGCAGCAAACAAACACGCACACACACGCACATGTAGTGCTAATCTAAAGTGTCCAATAAGAGGACAAACAAAGTTTATAAACTAGTGAAGGAAGTGAAGGTACATGACGAGAGTCATACTCCTTGCAACATATTGGCACTTTCATCTCTCACGATAATGATGTTTCCTTATCTGACAATGCATTCAACAACTAAAAACATGGCTCAGTGTTTAAAGCAGGAAGTAAGACGTCCAGATCAGCACGTGCAGGTGACATTAATGTCTATGCCAAAGGGAGAGAGATAAGCCAGATTAAAGCAGAGTGCACCTGTAAACCCTTCAGTCCATGCAACTCCCAACATCTCAATTGTAATGCCGTTCTGATTCTACTTGACTCGGTACGCTGCTAATCTGGCAACCTGAACAACTATCTTAAACTGACTTAAATACACTATATACGTGATACAGTAAGTATGAGATAGTCAGGTATGTTATTCCAGATAAAGCTTGCATGGGCAATTATAGTCACCACTCTTCTGGGAAGACGTTCACATTATTCCATCAGTATCTAACGACGTTAAAGAGTAATGGAAACCATTAGGTTAATTCCACCCAGAATGGACCTGTTTCAGGAAACATCAATAAACAGTAATAATTTCAAGGTTGCTTATGGAGAAATGGGATGTTCCCAACATACGAGCTGAGAAGAATGTAAAATGTTGGTTGGACAGGAACTGCTGCAAAACTCAAAACTGAGGTCTGCGGCCAGTCTCTTTATTATTGTGCTGGTTGTCACAGTGGTGCTTTACAGTACATCTGCTTGGAAATTCTGTACGGTGACTCACGACCTGTCTCACATGAATTGTGTAATGATTTACACTTCCTGATGACAGAGTTCCTTTTATTTTCAGTAGATAATCTCACCATCATACTGTGGATTTGTTTCCAGAAATCTGATGCTGTATCGGAAAAACCGTGACCCAGAAGATGCTGGCTTCCCCATTGGAGCTTTTGGTTCTTCTCAAAGTTTCTTCCTCCTGTGATTTTCCTTCACGTTACTTATAAATCTAAATTAAAACCTGCATCCAGATTTATGAAACCCTGCTCTGATTCTGTGTCTCGTGGTTATTAAAAGCACTAGATGAATAAAATGTAACTTAACACATATATGATCATTATCAGTGCATTAGCAAATTAGTAATAGGAGTTACTTACTTTGCTTTTTATTTATGTGCATGTCAGATAATCTGCATTCATTTATTAGCACTGAGCAATTTCATCTTTAGTCTCAAGATCTCATCCCTCACAAAAAAAATAATAATAGGAAAGTAGAGCGCACTAAAACAGAGAGACTCAGATGGAGGATCTTGGCAGGCTGTAGATATGGTGCCCCCAAGCACATCATTCTTTTTTCTCTCAAATCCTTTAAACCACTCTGTGGCAGCAGAACCCTCTTTACACATGCACTTCTTTTGCTCACATTCCCATACAACTAAGAGAGAGGAGAAAAAAACGGCCCCATTTATAATACTGTGACAACCCCGTTACCGCAGCAACATGCAACCAAGCAACAGTGGGAAGTGCTAAGGGAGTAAAAACGTCTAGTGCTGTGAAACTACAATAGTACAACAATGTACAGTATTGTTACCGCAGTATCAACATACTGCCAACTCAGAAGACTTTCCTGTACTAACAGTGCTGCATTCATCATCTGTTCATATCCATACAGACTGAAATGAAAGACTTCCACATCCTTCAGATAGAAAGCTGAACTAGAATTTTAGGAAGTCACTGCAAGTTTTTCAGTTGTGCTTATTTATAACCTCACAGCAATGACTGTCGAATTTCTACATCCCTTTATCTTGCCTTAAAGGAGCAATGTATGATGTATTTTGTCTATTTTTTACAAAAAAAAAAAAAAACACACAAGCAAGTTGAGTAGTTACACTAGTACGAAGCTCTAGTTGATTACAAATATGGGACAATGCTACAGGAAGTCTTTTTTCTGACATCATTATGAATAGAATCATGTTCATTGTTTCATTGCTCTGATATAATCATTTCCTTTCATTCTCTCTTTTATTAATATTTCAACTTTCCTTGCGCCTTACGTACACTTACTTAAGTTCCCACCAGTATATCGTTGTTAGTCACCATCCGATCCGCACACAACTTTTTACGCCAGGTGCCCTTCCTAACGCATCCCCCCCCCATTTTATTTGGACTTGGGACCGGCACTGCATCCAACGGTTGGGGTTTGGGCATTGGGTGGGAACTGAACCCGGGCCTTCTGCATGGCAGGCGAGAAACCTACCACTGAGACACCAATGCCGAATTTTTTGCCTGTACTGTATATACCATCACCACATACATAGAAACAGTATATTCTTATTGTTTTACTGTACAACTTTTTATCTCATTGTTGCACCTTAAAGTGCAGTTTTTCAGATTCTCACCTGACTTTTTTACTTTATCCTTTTCTGATTGTAATCTTTAAAATTTTAACCAAATTTCCCAAAAGTACTTGGACAGCATTTAAGTTTTTGTACAAGCCTACTGCATATACATACATTCCATGCAAATTTAAGGCACAACTCATAGCCATGGTTTTTTACCCAACCAAAAAAGCAATCTTGCCTTTGATTTTATTTTATTTTAGCCTCCGCTTAATATTCTTCTTCATCTTATTATTCCTCTCTCTCTCTCTCTTTTCCTCCTGCAATCTATCTATAGCCTCCAATTTAGCATTATGTTCACTTCATGCAGTTGTGCAAACTGAGCTTCTTTTCTGCTTACCATGAACGTACAAAAACGCGATTATGTGAGTAACTGTAGCCTTCTAGTCTTGCTCTTCACCCTTATCCTCCATCATCAACAAGCGACTTTTGTGCATTGAAATCCCAGTTAAATCAGCAGTTTAAAAAAAAAAAGGCACCCATGAAACAACCATGAAAACAAATGAGAATGAGGATCACACTGGTTCCTCATTTTGATGTTTGTTGAAGATCTTGACCTGTATCTGCATGACTTTATTCAATGACCCGTCATATCTTTGGCTAACTGACTAATTGCATGAATGAAACTCACAAACAAAAGAATTGCAGGGTGCATGTACAGTATACACTCCCGCCTTTACAATACTTAAGAAAGGTGTGTTATGTTTGCATTTCCACAATACTACTTTTATTAGCTGAATCAGTTTGGACAATGAACATGCCCTGATGTCTTGGCGCATTGACTATGTTCATGGGAGACCATTGCCTAAGTTTGGATTTAAAGATCGCACATATTACTATTTCTTTAACAAGTTAACACAGGTCTCAGTGCTCCCGCATTGTGTGTGTGTGTGTGTGTGTGTGTGTGTGTGTGTGTGTGTGTGTGTGTGTGTGTGTGTGTTAATCTGCTAGCTAAAATACCCAGCACATAATGCATTTCACATATCACGTATCCAATTTCAGCATCTGCGTAAATGAACTACAGATAAGCTACGCCCCTGCAGAGAACAGTGGAGCTGAGCACCAAGCTGGGGAGGGTATCTTCTTTTTATATGAGGTCACATTTTCTTTGCATAAAGGAATACCAGCTTTAATTTGTTAAACTTATTAATACTGTACTGGTAATGTGGAAAACAAGAAAAAATAAATAAAGAGGAAAAACCCTAGTGCCTGTGAGCATGGATTTTTAAAAAATAAACAGTCACATGAAGTCACACAGCTCACGGGGATGTCAGACTGCCGAGTGAGACGCTTATAGAAAGGAACTGGCCAAACAATGAGTTAGCAAATATACGTCATCATCAAGTACAAAATAATAATCAAGTACAAGACAATGTAAACATCCTTCTTCCGATTCCCAAAATATGCCAATATGTGTATTACGTTCACCTTGATGGCATTTATTAGCATCTCATTAGGGAAATTAGGGGAAGCAAAGTATTTGACATGTGCTGAGCTGTAGGATTTTTCAAAGCTGAACTGATTAAAAGAGGAAATTGTATGTATGCAAATTCTGATTCCCAAGTACAAGTCAAAATGCGACTTTTGATCGTCCAGAATAACAGAACAGTTATGAGAGTAAACGCTACCATTATTTCTTGATGTAATCCTCTCCTACAATAATGCGTTTATTACAGAGTTTAGAAAGAGTTCTTGGTGTGCCGGAGCCATGCATAACATCTGAAACACTAGCCTCCCAGGAACTCCTTTTGCCGGTGGATGTGACAATATCTGTTTGTGAATGATTGTGTGTACAGTTCCTACAGACAGATATGTCTCTTCAGTAAGTTGCTGACAAGTTATCCGTAATTCTGCAGTGGGCTCAGAGGGATTATCGTTCACGGACGTATGGCCTTCTTTGAAATGTTCGATCACAGCTAAGAGTCTCATACTGTGTCTGAAGTCTTCTCTAAAGACTTGGGAATCAGAATTTGCATACGAAATATACAGTCACATTATACATTATATGGCTGCGACCATACCTAACTGTTATCTCTCCTCCTCTGTTCTCCCCCTCTCTCTCTTCCCTCTCTCTGTCGAGATTCACATGTCGTTCCTGAGCTGCCAGTGATCCAGACTCCCTCTGCCCTCCGGACCTGTCTGACCCATCCTGGTGCCCCGGTTGGAGATCTCGGCGCATGGATGCCCCGTATGTCTCTTTGGGATGCGTCCGGTGTCTAGGGATGGTTTCACTCTGCCATGAAGACGGTTCTGACCTCGACTGATGTTGACAGCTGTTTCTCTGAGGACTTGACTTGGCTGCAGTTGCGCGTTAGTTCAAGACTGGAATTTCCTACAAGTCTACCTGAGCCTCCAATAACTACCTGGACTGCATATTAACATAAATTATCATCAACTGTTATAGCTGAACTGCCTGCCACCTAACACACTGTATAAATGCAGATCAATTCCTGCTTTCTGTTTCAC
>JAQQZS010000010.1:9791492-9801820 GCA_030068045.1 Platyallabes tihoni | reverse complement strand
TAAATAATTATTTTGATTGTGTAAAGCTGCTTTGCGACAATGACAATTGTTAAAAGCGCTATACAAATAAAATTTAACTGAATTAAATGTTAAGTGTGTTTTTCCCCTTACTGTAATTCACGAGACATTTGATAAAAAATCCCAGTATAACTGCGTGTGTTTCAACTTGTAAAATGTTACAATTATACTTTATGAACTTTATGAATGTGATAAAATGGGTCACTTTTCTATCTTAACATAAATGTTGCAAGAAATTCATAAATGTGTTGATCATGAGGCTGTAAACTAGGATTCTTAGCTATAAATATGGGATCTAATTTATGAACAGTGTGCACACATAGTTTTGCATTATGCTAACAGAAAGGACAACAACGAAGACATAGCACAACTGTAGACTTTACAAATGCAACTGGAGCAAATGACTGCAGCCATTAAAACAACCTTAAAAGAGAATCTGTTTACTATATAGGGCAATTTGGGGGCATTTCTTTATGTAAACATGTATGTGGTGTGCATGAGCAGAGCAATTACAGCAAAAGGGTTTCGATGGAAACACCCATCATTATGGCTTCTGATTACTGGGGTCAGTTGGAAGGCTTCAGGAAGTGGAGGGGAGGCAGAGCTAAAATAAACCTACAGACTGTTAAGGATCAACATTACGTGGTGCCTAACTTCAACGTTTCTGGCAGAAGTAGTAATTGTGGTATACAGTAAAGTTTTAAATTGATAACCATGAAACATTAATAAATGAAAATTTATGAATCTGGTTAACAATACAGTGGAACCTTGGATTACGAGCATAATTCATTCCGGAGGCGGGCTCGTATTCCAAAACACCCGTGAATTAAAGCAAATTTTCCCATAAGAAATAATGGAAACTCAAATTATTCGTTCTACAGCCCAAAAAATTTAATATATAAAAATAATTAATACGAAATATAAAGTAAAAATAAAACAAATTAACCTGCACTTTACCTTTAAAAAAAGTATAAATAAATCTCGACAGATAAGTGTTTCCGTTTATGCGCACAGGCGCTGTGCATGTGTGTGAATCTAAAGTTAGCGGAGAGGTGGAATCAGACCCTCCCGTCTCCCCCTTCTCATCTTACACAGTAAACCTTTCTCCTCTCTTATTTGAATTTATCACACACACACACATTAACCAAAGAATTTTTTGTAGGAAAAATTAGCAAGGAACATTGCTAATGACACTCGCGTGAGCGCATACTAACGGAATCACTGCTGTAAAGTAAAACAAACAAACAAATGAACCTGCACTTTACCTTTGAAAAGAATCGCAACAGAGCAGTGTTTCTGTGTAGAGCAGAGTGTGTGTGTGTGTATGCGTGTGTGAGAAGCCAAGAAGGGGTGGGGGGGTGTAAAGGCGAGTGTGTGTATGTGAAGGGGCACGGTGTCAAATTACACACGCGCACACACACATATAACAGGCTGAAACAAAGAGGGAGGGAGAAACGGGATCTTAAACCTCTCTAATGAGACTTTCTTTTGCTTTACACGCACACACAAATGTGTGTTATAAGAAACAGTACACGCGCGCTGAACACGCGCTTACAAACACAAAATAAAAGATGTTTTACACGCACACGCAGTCACAGTGTTAAAGTAAACAGTATACTGTGTGCACGGAAGTTGATTTTACCAGCAAGAGACGCGCACTAAGACCCAGCAGGGGAGACGATTACCCACTATTCCGCAGCGCAAGAGAGAGAAAAAACGTTGGCTCAGTTGTGATCACGTGACGCTCGGCATCAAAACAAGAAGCGCAAGCGTGATACATGATACTCGGTGCTCGTGAACTAAGATTTGTTGTTTTCCAAGTCAAAATTTATTAAAAATCTTTGCTTGTCTTGCGGAACACTCGCAAACCGCGTCACTCGCAATCCGAGGTTCCACTGTACTTGAAGGAGGTTGAACTTATACCTTCGACATAAATACATCTTAATTTCGGATTTTTCCACATCATTGAAATCTGACTGGTGTTCCAACACCCTGATAGCATTACAGTGACTCAATCATACAACCTGTAATGGCAGATCTCCCCCTGCATTTTCATAATAATTAGGTTGGAAAAGTCGTAGGATGGAATGATCGAATGTTAGGAGCCTGTGTGTCCCTGCAGCAAGAAGAGGAGAGATATTACAGCTTTCCAGCTCTGTGATCAAGGACAAATGGAGAAAGGAACATAACCAGATTGCTGTTAATCCATTTTAGGTTTGTGTTTGAAATATATTTCTGTACCTCTAAACTTAATCTCGAAAGCCATCAGGTAGATGCATTTCCTTCCGAGAAATCTGGAGCACGGGAGATGACAGGATGCAACATGATTTAAAGCATGCAAAAACAATCTTTTTACAAAGAAGAGCTTGACCTTAGAGCGGCGCACTGGAAATAGCTGCCTTATTGTGTTCAGTGGAACACGGGGATTAAACACACACCGACATGAAGACCCAGTGATTCAAGTGCATTTTTTCTATGGCATCTAGAACCTCAAAACTGTGTAGAGAGAACTAGGACAAATAAACGAGAGCTAGAGAGAATAAGTCTGGCATTGAAGGTGCATGTGTGTTCGTGCAAGGCTGTGCGTAGGCGTGGCTGGCGAGGTGCGAAAATGTAATGCACAAGAAAATACAACTGTTTAAAAAAATCTGGTATTTGGCTGTGAAGAAAAGCAAGTACAAGAAATCAGCAAGTAGAGTTTTCAAATATATTCTACAGTCCTTGCACTCTCACTTCACATACTCTTTACGTACAGCTGTTACATATTTAGAATACCTTCTGTCTTTGATTAATCTGTACAATTATTACATGTTGTGTACTTACTGTGTAAAGTATTTTGTCTCTAACAAATGTACAGCGGTTTAAGTGGGTTTGTACTTTTGAGAGCCACAAAAGCTGTAATCATATTCCTTATGCGAGTGAACAGACTGTGAATAAAACCACATTCTGATTCATAAGATTCTAAAACATTGGAACTTGCCCAAAATGTACGAGGGCCAAAATCAAAGCAGGACCTTTATATAGAATAATAGACTGCAGTTATGAGAGTAAAAACTCCCTTTTTTCCTCTATACCGTATATAATACTCTGATACACTAACGCACTCATCCGAGTGTTTCACTAGTGCTTAGATACCATCAAGGTACAAAGTTTTCTTAGTATGCCAGAGCCACCATTGAACTTCTGAAACGCAGGCCTCCCAGGAACTCCTTTAACGTCCCAATCATGTAAAAATGGCTGAGAAGTGTCGGCAGGACTGTATGGCAATAACTCCCAGCCGAGTTCCCGTAACGTGCAAGTGGCTCCCCCTTCTCATCTTCGTGAGTGATTGTGTGTACAGTTGCAAGTTGGCAACAAGTTATTCTTCTATTTTCAAGGATCAGGCGTTCCAGTCACTGAATGTTCACAGGAACGACTGCAGTGGGGTCCGAGCTACTTTACCCAGCGTTGACCACCCATAGTTTAACAGGGACCATGTTTCACTCTAAGTGTTTTTTTGAAGCAACAAGCAATGGAAGTCTATTTTACCTAAAACTCGCTCAGTGACTTAAGTGGCTCTAGTCAATTTTGCCAACCTTCATACTCTAGAAGGAAGATTGATAAAAACTTTGCAGCAAGCAAATCAACTAATGTTTCTGAATACTTGTACTGAGTACCAACCACAGGTTTGGTTGAGTAGTGTGTTCACCTGCGCCGTTCACCAGAGGTTTGACCTAAGTACCGTGGTCTTACTGTAACTAGAATTAAGAAGTGAATGATTAGCTTTAAGAGCATAAAATACTTCCAGACTAAAAGTGTTTATTATTTTTTTTGAAAGGTGCAAACATTTTAAAGAAGGCTATGTGTCCATTAATGATGATCCCGGTCAAGGTGGCTTGGAGAACATTAGCCATCTTGTAGAAGAGACGCATCTGTCTGTGGGAACTGTACACACACTCATTCACCAACACCACTTACACATTACAGGAACTCAGCTGGGAGTTATTGCTACATCCCCTCTACAGTCATGACCTCACTCTAAGTGATTTCCACATGTTTGGGCCATTAAAGGAGTTCTTGGGAGGCCAGCATTTAAATCTTATGTGATACAGACAGTCTGATTATGACTCCACTTTGGTAAAAGATGAAAGAAATCTAATCTCCAATTTTGTGTGCTCTCAAACTAACAGTCATAGTGAAACCAGCCAATCATGGGCAAATGTAAGCTCAGGTATGTGGAAAAGGGCAGATAGCTCTTTCCTCTGAGAGCAATTTTTCAGAAGATGAAAGCACAAGTTAGAGCCATTGCTTAGCAGCTGCTCTACGGTAAGGGGAAAGCTACTATAGCTAGCTTTTATAACACGTTTCCCGGCTGACTTTTTTGCAACAATCGAGCATGAGAAAGCCTAACATGGTGTTTCTCCACATGGTCACGTACACAGCTTGTACGGGTAACTGACCTGTAAGAAACTTTAAGCATGAACATAACACTGCATCATGCAAAATACCTGCAACTGCACACACATATGCATAAACATTCACTGGAAGCTACTCTGAGCCACAGCAACATTCTGGTTTATATACACTCAGACATACGTATGCAATCATGCAAACACACACAGACACTCTGCAGCTCCTCCTACCAATGCTGTGTGCGACAGCGTCAAGCCTCCCCGAGAGCTCCTGCAGAGCCATTTCGCTTATCTTCACCCACAGGATCATGGCGAGATGGAAGAGGAGAGAAAGAGACAGAGCTGAGAGAGGACGAGATGCTCTTATGCAGAGGAAGAGAGGAGAGGGGAAGAGCTGAGTGAAGGACACAGAGGAGAGAGAGAGAGAGGCTGGGATAAGGAGGCAGAAACACACACCTCTGCAAAGTCACCGTGCACACATGCTGGTTCAAGCTGCAAACACACACACACACACCATCTGATTAGGCTTATACTGTAGAGCCAATTGTGGTGCATAATGCAGAGACACACCTTTCCATTCAAACATCTATTTGTATGGCATAGAACAGTAACAAATTATTTTTCCATTTTGTTATTGTCACTTCCATCTTGCCAAAATAGAGCATGTTCAAACACAATCAATCCAGAACTGGCAGATAATCATCCCACTAGGACCAGCATTCTAGCAGCATGTCATCATAAAACATCACGAGATTCCGCCGCATATACTGTAGTGGCATGATACTTTGAAAGATGTTCAGTTTGGGGTTAGTATAGGTCCTTAAAACAGAGGTTCTTCCAGAAAACAGGTCAAGATTCAATAGGAGTATAGTGACTTATCTACAAAGGATTCTTACTCTTCTCAGTCATTTGTTTAAATCATTATAACCCAGATACTTACGACATTTTAAACATTTCACTCACTCATTGTCTAAACCACTTTATCCTGTATACAGGGTCGTAGGGAGCCTGGAGCCTATCCCAGGAGACTTAGGGCACGAGACAGGGTGCCAATACATCGCAGGACATACAGT
The DNA here is from genome assembly GCA_030068045.1 of Platyallabes tihoni. NCBI lineage: Eukaryota > Metazoa > Chordata > Actinopteri > Siluriformes > Clariidae > Platyallabes > Platyallabes tihoni. The sequence goes on along the minus strand of JAQQZS010000010.1, from coordinate 9,796,338 downwards.
ATACACAGACACTTATTTCACACACTACAGGCGGTTTGGTAATGGCAATTAATCTAATCTGCATGTTTTTGGACTTTGGGAGAAAACCGGAGAACCCTGAGGAAACCCACCAAGCACAGGTAGGACATGCAAACAATTAAAGACTTCATTTATAAGATCTTTTCTATATTCAGAAATCTCATGATTATGGACTTTTAAAGATTTTTACAACCTGTATGATGTATAAAAAATATATCACTTTGTTGGACAAGCAGTATAACTGTAGCAAGATAGAGCAGAGAACTAATAAACATCTAATGTTTTAAATATTTAGTCATTAATATTTTGAATAGTATACAGGTTATCCCTGATATTAGGCGTTTATTCTTAATAATTCAAGTGGCTTTCAGAGTCAAATTAATTGTGAATGCGTTTACTAAACAGAAAATGTGCATAAAAACAAGCATGTTTAGTATCTACTTTAATGCTACTCACCCAGGTAAACGCACACGCCGTCGCAATTGTTAGAGTTTGTCGCCACCATGTGGTCACACTGCAGAACCACACATGCTGAACGTCTTCACAAACACGCTCAAGGATTATTTGCACAACGAAATAATATTCTTTATTAAATATTACGCAATATTTTTGTGTGTAATTTGAGAAAGGCAAATCTTACAAAACGAATGAAAATAAAAAAGATTTACCTTAATGGAAAATTAAAACCAGCGTCACGTGGTTTGTGTCAATAAGGTCATGAAATGTGTATCTTAAGGTAGTGAATAAAAGCTAGTCGCATTAGCGCAGACATATTAGAACGATCTTTAAACACTCTTAATTATAAATGCATCATATGCGTGGCTGTATTAAGGTTATAAACAGCTCCAATTTCGTATTTTAATATTAACATAACACGCACGCGGGGCATCTATTTCTCTGAATCAGAAACACGGTTCTGCGCAATGTTTGCGCTGTAATGATGCTAATGAAGCCACATCGAAGAAACCGTTGATCGGACCAATCAGAATCATGCATTTGCACATTGGCGCGAAATCAAGTTAACTGCAGTTAACCATCTGAAGTTTTAAATAGATTGGTGAATATGTGTGATAGGATTATGCAAAAATGCATTATGTAATTATAATTATAAAAACAATAGTATATATGATTTACTGTATATGTAGTGGATAGCAGTGTTGCCTTGTACCTTCAGGGTCCGGGTTCGGTTCCCGCCTCTGGGTCTGTGTGTGGAGTTTGCATGTTCTATCCGTGCTTGGTGGGTTTCATCCGGGTTCTCCAGTTTTCTCCCAAGCCCGGGTAAAATAGGAGAGTTGTGTCAGGGAGGGCATCTGACGTAAATACCTCTGCCAAACATCTCTATATACAGTATGCAGTCATTGTAACCATAGCAATTCAATAATATTTATTGCCAATTTTCAGTAACTTTTTTAAACATGTGGAGAGTTTGATCTTTGATGGCCTTGTATATTCCCTTGTATAAACAACACTCTTCAATTATTCTTTAGTGAGTCTTCATATGCATGCTGTTGGGCTGTAAATGAATGTGTAAGGACTCTGGTTGCTCCGTCATACCAGGATCTCAGTTCGGGTATTTTACACACCCTCACCTCGGACTGGTGCAGATATATTTGCTCTAACGACCTGTGTTGTGTCTCATAATGGCGTTTCACATTACTGCTTTTTTTTTTTTTTTTAATTATCGCCACGTGTTCAGAACATATAAAACAAACTGGTTTTTAAACTTCCTGTAGGAAGAATAAACATACATTGATCTGTTAATTCATCTTTGGAGGTTCAGTTTTCATAGTCCACTTTCCCTTTCCTCTTTACTCAGGGTGTTTGGAATGTCCCTTTCTTTCCTCAGGGACAGTGTTACTATAGTGCACTTATGTGCAGTGCATTGTGGGATTATGTAGTATAAGTCTTGACGACTCTACTTAGTACAGATTACCCATAGTACCCAAGGGGAATCCTGAACCACTCCAGGCCCATACACAAGTGTGGTTTTTCTAGTTTAAGGGGCATTGGGGGCATTGGGATGTAACTTGTGAGAATAAAAGACAAGACCACTTATTTAGAAATGTTATTTATTAAAGAAAAGAATGACAATGTCTGTGTCACCATCGTATAATATACCTATACATATGTATATAACAGACTCCAACGACGAGTAGAAGGAAGGTTTAAGGATAAAATCCAAACGGAAACAACTTCCTCTTTCCTCAAGACTGAATTACAAACCTAAAAATACTAGAGAACGTAATACAGTGACAACTATTAGTTGTCTGTTGTATGAATGATTGATTTAGCCCATGGTGATCCATATGAAATCAGCAAAAGAGTGCAATTTGGGAGTCGATCCTCTCCATTCGGCCGTCTTCAGATCGTAAGAGGCATGGAGCGAAGTGAAGTAAAATGAGGTGAAATGAGGTACGCAAGCCTTCTTGAAGAAAGCAGAACACTTTTGCGACGCTGCCCTGTCCATGGCGTCGAACTTCGTCATTCTTCATAGGTTGATTTTACAAGGCGACAGGTTCACTGCAGGTGAAAATGTACTGACGGTTTATAAAGGTTCAATCCGAATAGTTCAGAATCAGGAGTGAATATACAGCGTGTTTGAGGTTTCATTCCGTAGTACAAAAGTCACAGTCTGATAAACAAATATGAGAAAAGGGTGAAGTTAACTACTCGGAATTTGAGCACCTCTGGACTGATCTAGGAACAGCTCATGCCTAAAATAATTATTATTCTTAAGTGCTGTCAGTTATGAAGCTTGTGGGATAAAAAAAAGAATGTTCAGTCGTAATTGTTGATTATTACTTGCTTCATCCTGGTTTAATCCACTCATTTATTACATATTTTATACTGTTAAAGTATTCAATAGGTTCAGATGTTCAATAAAGCAACACGCCATGAGAAGCTGTGTTACAGTCATTTTATCACAAGAAAGTGAGTTCTTAGAGGTCATGATGGAGTGAAATTAAATGATTGTAACACACACCCTGGAGTTGTGTTTTGCTTTTAAAATTTGGAGCAAATGAAAAACAAAATGATTCAATCCAATGTTCAATACAGAAGTTAATAGACCAGAATTCTACAGACAAAAACCACGCCTTAAACTTGACTGGATTAAAATCTGAAGCATTAATCAATTCTTTTTTTTTTTTTTTGTTTTTTTTTTGCATGTATCAGATTTGACAACGGCTTTGAACACGGCTCCGATTTCAGAACCAGAACTGTCCATTTTCTAATCAAACCTACTTACTGTGGGATTATTGGGATTAAAAACAATCCCACAACAAGCTGCTCCTAGATCAGACACTTGCCATTAAGACTGAAGTAAAACTGATTTCATATGTGCAACAAAAGCAATCTTAGACTTATCTGTAACACAGTGTTAAAATGGCTGCAGAAAGAAAAAAAAAGGCTGATCTGCCCTTAATATTCAGATATGTAGAAAAAGAAGTTGTCAAACATTAACAAAGATTTGATACCAGACTTGTGACTCTGTGCTAAAAAGTTCCACACTTCTAAAAGTCATTAAGCTTTTCAGGACAATCTGTGATAACTTATAAGTTAAAGGTTGAATTTTTATTGTGTTTTATTCACTTCTTTTGTAAGCGCTATACACTGAGCACTTCTCCACATCAGCCTCCGTTCTAAAAGCACATGGTTTGGGTTATATGTTGGAGCTACGACGCCCTCTGGTGGCTCCGAGCGAGGGACGCAGGCGAGGGTCCCGGGCCTTGTAGTGCTCGTTGAAGTCTAGCCGGAAGCTGAGGAACTGCAGACTCTCATCCGAGCTGGTCATGAGGAGGCGTAGGAACTCCTGGACGATGCCCTGTGGGAGAAAGAAGAAAAAAAAATTAGGGGAGAGAGACAGATTTAATAAGGAAGAAGTAGAAGACAAATGTTTAATAGTATTAAGGTTGATTTAGTATTGGAGATGGAGGCAGATGATTCGCTGTGGCGACCCCTGAAAGGGAACAGCCGAAAGACAAAGAAGAAGAAGAAGGTTGATTTAGTATTAAGCTTAATTCTTTAGCTCTTTGCTTCTTTACCTTTGAAAAGGAAGCAAATAAGAAATAAGGGTGCTTGCATACAAATACTAACACGAATAATTATACTATAGTAATAATAATAATAATAATCATAATTAATAATATTAAACATAAATTACATTACATTAATTATATTGTAGTTGATTACTGATGATTGAATGACAAATATAATAATTGTTTATATAACAGCTTTAATAAATTTAAAAGTGCGGCTAAAAATCTTTAAAATGTGTAGTAAAACAAATAAAAAGAACAAAATAAAAAGGAATAAATAACAGCAGATTATTTGATAAATAATAGCAGAGATAGAAGGAAGGTAGTAACGTTATACTACCATATTAAATCCACATCTCTTAATCTCAGTGCAATCAGTTAATAAGTGTGTACTATATCACATCAAACAATAGTGACATATATATTGTGTATAAGCAATTCGTACGCTACCTGGTAGAAGTGTGTAAGGAGTCTGAGCTGAGAGCACATTTTTGGTATGGTGTCCTTAAACTCCTGCACTCGTCTGTTTTCCACCGTTTCCTGCTCCGCCGTCACACCCCACTCTCCCTACATGAGTTGAACACACATTACACATACTGTAAAATGGGGTATGTCATGGTAAAACTTTCCATCAAGTCTGTACCTTTTCTGGCCTTTATAGAAAGCATGTTTCTTGTTTTTGCTTTTTGCTTATAAGACTTGAGTATGTTATGGGAGTAAAAACAAAAATCTAAAAAAAAAAAAAAAAAAAAAAAAATTTTAAAAAAAAAAAGACATATATGACGATTTAT
>JAQQZS010000010.1:9751419-9763097 GCA_030068045.1 Platyallabes tihoni | reverse complement strand
AAGCATAGATAAAGACAATTGTTGCAAAAACCAATAGCAACACAACAGCATATTTATCAGGGTTCATACTGTAGTTCCTTTTATTTTAAGAATTTGCTCAAAAATATCTAACACCACTGCAACAATGTTTAACTTTAGTATGAGTTAAGCATGTATAAAGTTTATTATATTTATATTATCTCTACATTCATTAACTCATTCTTTCATCTTCTATACTGCTTTATGTTGTATAAAGTGTAATTTGTGTATCTTGTGTAATATGTGTAAAGTGCCTAATTTCGTTGGACATGCCACATTTTCCAATGAAAATAAAAATATTCTATTCTATTCTATTCTATATATGGTTGCCAGGGGTCTGGATCTTATCCCAGAAGACTTAGACCATGAGTACATAGAGGAAACCCACCAAGCACGAGGAGAACATGCAGACCCAAGGAATCGAACCCTCGACCCCAGAGGTGCGAGGCTACAATGCACTGTACACAGGTTGTTGATGGTCTTTTGGCTGCATAAATAAATGAATTAATTAATATTTAGGGGATTCGCCATGTTATACAAAATGTCTTTTTGACATTAAACCATTAAAATTATTATACATTTATGTTGATTATTAGATGTCAAATATATAAGCAATGTATGGTTTAGATTTCCAAGGAAAGTGCCCAAACATATATACACTATATGGACAAAATTATTTGGCCAAACCTGCAATGACATTGTATCCAAATACATATCCTTTAATATGGCATTGTTTCCACATTTGCAGCTATAAAAGCTACCACCCTGTTTAGAAGATTTTGGAGTGTTTCTGTGGGAATTCAATCGAATGTGCCCATTCATTATGTAGAGCATTTATAAGGTCAGACATTGATGTTGGACGAGAAGGTCTGGCTCGCAATCTCCTGATTGGAGTTCATCCCAAAGGTGCTCGATGGGGTTGAGGTCAGGGCTCTGTGTTAGGGCCAGTCAAGTTCTTCTACATTTTAACTCATCAAAGCGCTGTCTTTATAGTCCTTGCTTTGGGTACTGGAGCACAGTCATGTTGCAGTAGAGAAGGATCTTCCCTTGAACTCTTGCCACAAAGTTGAAATCATAGCATTGTCCAAGATGTCTTCGTATGTTGAAGCATTAAGATTTCTTTTCACTATGGATGAGGGAACCTAAATTCAATAATTAACAGGTTTGTCCAAATAACTTTTTACATATAGTGTATTTATTTATTTTATTTTATTTATTTATTTTTATATTCAGTGTGGCTATTTAAGATACGCTGGTATTTCGCAAACCTGGCAACCCAGGATAGGAGCCTGATCAGGGCTGAGTGGTGTTTAAAATTAATGTGGGCGGTGGGTGTGATACAGCCTGCGCGTGCGCGACATGGGCTCGTGACGTATTTGCGAAAGAGGAGAGGTAGAGTAGACCAGGAGCGGAGTCGCGCGCGCATTCACTGTATAGAGGACAGAGACACGGACAGAGACAAGCCACAAGCCAAGACAAGGCAGGAGTACAGCCAAGCCGCAACAGTTTGGGAACAGCAAAGCGTTATAGACCAGAGCAGATGTATCTTTTTTACATTTAAAAAACAACGGTTTACTTTGATGTTTAAAAAACGCACAGGAGTGAAAAGTATGCAGAGGCTCGAGCGCGTCGCGAGCGCAGCAACGGCAACTGGAGAGAAATAAAATCTTATTCTTATATGTTTTGAAGATCTTGCGCCGTGCATCGTTTCCTAGTGGGAGAAGGAAGAGCAGACATGGATCAGAGACTGGGTAGGAAAATCAGCTAGCGGCTTCAGCTCCTGAAGAGAAGAGAAGAGACAGAGCACCTGGAGAAGAAGAGATCATGGATTTCAGTACGATACGGAACCTCATCACCCGATGGGTAAGTACCACACACGCACACTTACACGTACACCGGCTATCGTGCATGACATTAGTTCATCCTGCCAACTTGTTGGTCTGATTAATTAAGCTGTATGGTGTGTGTGCTCTGTTGCCATCAGCCATGATGTGTGTGTGTGTGTGTGTGTGTGTGTAAGCAAGATAGATGCAGATGATGAAAAAAAGAAAAACATCAGCATCCATACATCTTAAGATCCTAAGGATGCATTTGCAAAAACAATCAAACGTCAAGAAGATGGAGCGTTTCATGTCATGAATGTAAAATAAAACCCTGCCATGTATCTGCCATGAGCAGTAACAGAAAACCGAACATCTCATGGAACCTGCAGGTCCATGAGAAAATCACACCTGTTTCACCAGTAATGTTACAGGTTGGCTGCCTGGACACTGACACAGTATCTGCTTCTTTTTAAATACAGTATTTTGATTACAGTAAGGTTGTTCCATTTGCCATTTTCATTCTGTTTTTATTATTTTTTTTTACTGATCAGCTGATCTACAACACCTGATACTGAAATTCTTCCTCTAGCAGGTGGCAAGTTATAAGAACCAGCATGGTGACGGGTGTGCATTAACATTTCTTAATTAGAGAGGTGTGTCTTTGTAGGGCATCTACAAAGGTTAATATAGGTCAAATCACTCTAAAAAACAAATAAAAGAATTGGTCTGTAAAAAAGCATGGATGCCATGCATACTGTAGTTTGATGCATTTTTTGTTTTTGTAATTCTAATACACCTAAAGCCTTAACTATCTGCAATAAACCATTAATTATTGACTTCAGCGTACGGAGACTCTTAGAATAATTGACTAATTTTTTATTTTAACAGGAAAGAGTCATTTTCTGTAAGCGTAATGTAAGAGCACGGCTCGGACTGTCGTTTATTAGAACGAATTAGGCCATGTGTTTAAGCCAATTAACATCCTAGAGTCTAGTCGTGTCTCAATCTGTACAGCTATATTCCCCTTATCTTTGAGCCAAGTGCATTCAGGATATTATTGTCCTTATTGTTTGGATTATTTTAATCGATTAAAAAAATAATATTCCAGTCAATAATTGATTGAGTTAGAAATTGTTTAAAACCTCCAAACAAGTGGATTGGAAAATTTTTCTGCATTTTGTTGAAGCTATTATAGCTGCATGATACGAAATAAATAAACTGGCACAATAAAACTCCAGTTTAATTGCACTATTTAATAGTTAATGTGGCAAAGTTTTACTAGAATCTTATTAAAGTGTGATTAAAGAGCCGTGTATGATTTTGCGTGTGATTGTTCGGGGAAAAATAAATGGCATTTCATCTGGTGAGTCCGGATTAGGCTCAGTATCGATGTCATAATCATGTGGACTTGCATGATATTACAGCATGTAGGTGGACACTTCTTTTTTTTTATGGCTTTAAGGCTTTATATGATGCCATCATAAGCGCAGCTTTCTTTCTTTTTTTTATTGTGGTTTATGTATAGATCTTTTATTTAAGTGGATCTTTATAATGAAGACAAGGTATATCAGGGCAAATCCTATTGTACCCTGGATATTATAATCATATGACATTTTAGTTGACTACGGCACAGTTCCTCATTTTCTTTTTTTTTGTAGTTTATTTTTTATAATCATATAGTAAAATGATTACTGAAATTATAGAGCGATTCCAGTGTATTTCATGTGACTCATGGATTTATATTGGTTAAGAAAAAGCCTTGACAGGCTTAGAATTAGTGATTTAATTTGCGTACCTAGTTAATGTAATCTTTTTAGCCGAAAACAAACAAATCCTCACAATTCATATCTTTTATATTCTGAAAATACACAGTAGATTATTAGACTTATGGATGTAACATTAAACAGACAAACTTATATAAGAGATACAGATTTTCTACAAACTCTGTGAAACTTTGCGCTTGTGCCAGGAAAGCGACCAGAATGAACACAAAAGTGTAGCTATGAAAATATTTGTCAAAAAATTGTGTAATAGAGTATAATAGTGTATTGTACGTAACACATTTGAAAGAGTAATTATGAAAAAATGAAATTATTATAAAATTCTATACCTAGTAAATTATTAAATCACTGTTTCTGTCTTAATTTTTTTCCTTGTCAGTTCCTCTGCCTTTTTTTGCCTTTTTTTCTTTGTTTAAATGATGACATCATTTTTGTGCCTCTTTATGTTTTTTGGACAGTACTGTTGAATTTATGAGTAAAAGTTTAGTCAGTATGCGCAGATGTAGAATTTGTAGTGTGTATCAGTATGATTTGGTAAAAAGTCTGCGAATTACTGTATGGCGATTTTTTTTTTCTCATGAAAATGTTGACCAATAATGCTTTTACGGTTATTGTTATTATTATTGTGAAGTGTAGCCTCATTACTTTTTTTTTTTTAAACCCTCAATTAACTCGTATATATTTACTGACTCCAGTAGTATCACCCGGACACCTGGGCATTCATGCATTAATCCAATAAACATCTCCTGGACTTTGTTCCATCTCCATCTCTCCAGTTTCAGTCATCCTGTGCCTCACTAACATCCAATACCTGTCCTTGGTTGCCAGGAATGGACCCGATGTGGTGTTCTGCTGCTCTGCCGCCTTAACTTCAGTGCATTCCAATGCTTTTCTTCTCAGCAAAGTTGTAAAGATAAAAAGAATAATACATTTTAATCATCTTGGTGTGAAATCCAAAATAATATCCTGATGCAAACAGATAACTTTGGCTTTGGTTTTTCAGTGAGGCAACCCCACTCTCCCTACGTTATAGAAACCATTATTACTCTTCATACAGTACTAAACGAATGCCTTTATATATGGTGGTGCCAGCATTTGGGGTTTTGTTTAAAAAGTGCTCCAGCGTGCTTATCCGCCTCCGACACCCCCGAAGGCCAGCGTTTACACACCGTTGACGGCCGTCTTTGTGATCTACCAGACACGCTAACAGATGCTGTAAATTTGGCTGGTGGCTCCCAGACAGCGGTCATAACGATTGCTGACAGGGCGCTGATGATCCGCGAAGATGCGTCAAGTGGACCGGCCGGTTCGACACACTCTCTGAAGGAACACGTGCATGTTGGGCGTGTGGTGAAATGCTGTGTTTAAGTTCGTTTGGCGTAGGTTCAGGGCAGGATGGAACATGAGCCGGAATGCAGGTTTCACATGCATTGTTCAAGGTGAATGAATTGACCTGTGTGACTTTTTTTTTTTTAATTTTTTTTTAAAGCATGTTTTAGGACATGTTTTTAAAATATCGTTCTGAAGAATTGTCATGGAACTGTGTGGTGAAGTGAAAATTCACTGAAAGTGGTGACACTATGATTTGAATGTTCGTTTAAATGATTCCATTGTGTGTGTGTGTGTGTGTGTGTGTGTGTGTGTGTGTGTGTGTGTGTGTGTGTGTGTGTGTGTGGTCTTTTAATTTTTTATTTTGAAGTCGCCCACTGATTCGTTCAGAAATGACTCTTAAACCACAGCAGTAATTCAGCTGTGACACAAGTTTCAAATCCACTACATAACCATAAAAACAGGTTACCTTCCCTTTATTACATGGTACAGTCCAGTACAAGTTTCTTAGTATTTGTATAATAAGAACTATCCTTTATATATGATTCATTCTGTGAAGAAGTGCTGAGCACGAGAGACTGAACAATATCCATGATATGAAAAATGATGTCACTATATTGAAAAGTATATAAAAAAGTAAAAAAAAAAAAGGTTATGAACCTGTATAAAGTTATCAGTTAAAAAAATGTCATATCTCCTTGCTGTAGAAATACTGTACATTAAATTAAAATATGAACATTATTTTTAAATGGTTCTAGAAAACATATGAGAACTTAACATTCAAAAACAAGCCACCTGGATGTCACGCCCCACCTCAGTAACAAGAAACATACAATTAAGTAGGTTTATCTCTGAAATCTCTGTATTAGGCCAGTATCGGTCTGTGGCCATTGATATAAGTAGTAAATAAAAGACTTGTTATAAGAAAACAGTCAATGCCAGGATGGTGTGATGTGCTGGTAACGAAGCAGACGCCCAGCTCAAGTTGATTTGTTTTCCAAACAGGAAGTCCTGAGGTGATTCATTCCTCTCACAGCACAGTAGTATACAGTAGAACAACGCCACATCATGCACTGTGACACATCGCTTACATTTATACATCTGTACGGTGCTGTGCAAAAGTTTTGCCCCCCCTTTATGCTCTTTGCAGCCTGTCGCAGTAAAACATTTATTCCCATTTCTTAATTTAATCGTCATGATTTAATTTAATTCAGTATAAAGGAATGAGGGGTGACTTTTTGCACAGTACTGTATATTTAAAGTTTTGGAGGATATCAGCCACTTTCCCTCTTTTTCAAATGAAAAGAAACTTTTCACTTTCACTTTTCATACTTTTTAACCCCATATTGAAAACATAACAGTTTTACCTCTTAGTGTTACAAAGCACTGATAGTGGAGACTCATTCATAATATCTAAATATCTAAAAACCTCAACCCATGTTCAAACGTATCTGCCTGAGTAAGTAGTTACTATAGAAACGATCACATGATAAAATAAGTTATAGAAAAGTAATAATCGGTCGGAATTAAGAATTCAATCACGTTGTGGTATAATACTGTATGTAAACTCAAAAACTTCAACCATCTAGAAAGAAAGGGATAAAATAATTTTAAAGCAAAAAAAAAATCACAAAAATGTAAATCTTTTAGTTATTGATTGGAAAAAAATGTCTTATGTCCATATGTTAAACAAATTAAAATTTCTATTAAACTTTTGCTGTTTATACCTTCTGACACTAATCAGTGTCAACGTATTGTCTTGGTTCATTTTGTAGGTCAATAAATATGCTTAATGCTTCACTTTATGCTATACTTTTGTCCTTATTATTATTATTATTATTATTATAATGCATACCAAAAATGAGACTGGTTGTAGCAGGAACTGTCGATAGGGGCGAACAAGCACCATGAGTCAAGAATATTTCCAGCAGACAGACCGGTGTAGGTGTGAAGAGTGTTGGGCTGAATGTTTAGTTTGTACAGGTTATAAGTGTTGGATTTCAAACCAACTTCACAAATGACTGTGATGTGAAGCTTCGAAATTCCACAACAGTTAATTCCTGGTTGTTAATTTGGTTGTGCTGTGTTCCAGTAGTGCCTGTTTACTATAACTTCTGTAGGATGTCTCAGCGTGTGTATCAGTCACAGCGCATCAGTGCACTCACTTCCTAGTTTAATACAGTGAAGTTAATGCACTAGAGGATTATAGATATAGTGGCAACGTGGGCAGCTGACCAGGGGTGGCACAGTGTGTGTGTGTGTGCGCGCGCGCTTGGGGGGAAAAAAAAAGATAATTTATATTAACATTTGCGCAATCAGTTTTTATCGAGCGTTTGACTTTTTTAATGTCAGCATGTCGATCTGATTCTACTTTTTGAGCGAGGTGGGGGACTGAATGAAGGGTCTCTCACTCAGTTGTACGAGACGGAGAGGGAGGGGGACAATGGACATCACGTCAGGTCCCCCCACTGGAAGCCAGATTGTTGGGGGGAGGGAGGAAGAAAAAAACGCTATTTGTACAGCAGTTCAACTGGTAAAATCAATCGCACTACAAAATGCTACCAAAATTAATACAAAATAAATACAAAATGCTACCACAGAATATGTGAATATACAGTATATTATGCTGTACTGCACAGTTTCACTGTTAAGAATACTATATAACCAGCCAACACACCCTGAGGTGAAATAGTTCAGTCCGGACTGTTAATGGGGTTGTGTGGGTGGGGGTTAATGTCCTGATGTCTGTCAACAGGAAATGAGGAAAGGGGGAACCCTCAAGCTTATTTTAATATCATGACTTCCCTAAAACTATCTTCACCTGGAGAATGGTTTCACAGCAAAAAAAAAACAAAAAAAAAAAAGCAGGTTTTTCTATCACAACCAGATTAACCTGCTTGCACTGTGTTCATTACAGGGCTGTAAAACAATGTTTAGTTAAAACTTTCTCAATTCTGTTAAAACATCAGGAAGATATTAGATAAGGAATTTATCAACCGAATCAGAGATTAGACACACTTCACCGTTTACACTATTACACCAACTAACCTGTGCGGCTTAATACCGGACTTGATCTGACTTTGCTGCGTGTGTGTATGAAAGCTTACAGGACGATATGAAGGAAGTCAGTTTTACACAAAGCTCCTATAACGAGAGAGGCCAAATTAATGAGTTTTCTAGGCAGCTAGACGACGTGCTGTAAAGTCAGCGTAGCTTCTTCAGGATGGATAAACAGAACTTTTGTACTTTTTGTGTGGAAGATGTCTCTTACTCGATGCTAATTTCTTGTAAAGTGATATCACTCGCAATCATGTGATATGCAGTACATTGTGCCGTACATCACTGTCGTTCTGATGTTCATTATAACCCAACTCCTGCTTACAAAATATTACTCAAGTAATGTCCTTTACTTTCTTTATGATGCTTTCTTATCATTATAAATTTAATTTATAATTTCAACATTTAATGAAATGACTGGTTTTGCCGGTTGTATTAACTGGTTTAGTGGCTTAGTGCTTAGCCCTGTTGCCTTGCACCTCCTGGGATCGATTCCTGCATGGGGCTTGTGTGCATGAGTTTGCATGTTCTCCCTGTGCTTGATGGGTTTTCTTCCGGGTTCTCCGGTTTCCTCCCACAGTCTAAAGACATGCAGATTAGGCTGATTGGCGTTCCCAAATTGCACATAGTGTGTGAATCTTGACCAGAGGTCCAACCATGGTCGAACAAGATGGGAATAAATAAATTGGACACCATTGCCCTCCACAGTCTTGAGGACTTGTTGGACTCCAGATGTTCCTAGATGAATACTGTATATGAATGGTTTACTGGTTGTGTTTGAGTTTTCCCATGGAGAACATCTTAAACTAAAGTTCAGTGCTTTTTTTTTTTTTTTTCATTTATTTTATTTTTATTTATTTTTTATTCAAATGTCCTGAATTGTGCAATTGTTTTGGAAATTTTCTACAGTGAATCTCTTGAATGAATTGAAACTTTTCTAGATAGAAAATGATAGATGGTATATTTGGTGCAATCATTCTTCACTTCTCTCAGAGTCACAGTTGGACAGGATGTATTACAAAGTTTTAGAGAAACTGCACATTTTTTTCTGCACATTTGTTCTCTCTTTCTTGCTACTATTTTAGTAGTTTATCTGATTACAAACATGCAATCAGATAAACTACTAAGGCAAATATGTAGCAAATATATTAGCAAATATGTTATCTGTAATGTTGTTGGTCTTTTGGCCACTATCGTCATGGGGTCGCAACAGCGGACAATCCGATCCGCTCAACAACTTGGCACAGGTTTTACGCCGGATGCCTTTCCTGATGCAACCCTGCCATTTTATCCGGGCTTGGGCCCGGCACCGCATCCAGTAGCAGGGGTTTGGACATTGGATGGGAATTGAACCCAGGCCTTCCACATGGCAGGGGAGAAACCTACCACTGAGCCACCAACACCACAAATATGTTATCTGTGATAATATAGAAATATATTTTTCTTGTTTAAGACCATCCTGCACTTACTATTTTTTTTTTTTTTCACAAAATTGTCTCGAGCAGATCTTCCCTTCACTAATTAAACTTTTTTGGAGACCTCAGCATCTCAGAGTTTTCCCCAAACATTACAACTAATCAGCAGAATTCTCTTCACTGAAGTTAGAAAGTCGTTGGTCGATAAAAGAAGTTTCACTTGACCAAGTAATCGACCAGTCATTTGGTTACAGCTCCAGGGTTCAGTTTGTGTTTCTCGGTCATGTCTGATGAGCGCTTCACTGAGGCACCACTGGATGAAGAGAAGGAAATGTGTGTGTACGCCTGTGGAAAGCTCTCTCTCCTCACCCTGCTGCTCTTTCATCTTAAGTGAGGTAATGGAGACGGCCCTGGCGAGAGGATGACGGCAGGCGACTGAGACAAGAGTGGAAGATAAGAGACCTCCATGATATCTATACTTGTTTCTGCCAGCATTTCAGATTTTTGGGTCCTCGTATTATTAAAACTTTTCCTGTCAGCAGTGAAGCTCGAGAAACAACAGAAAAGAACATACCAAGTATGCGTCCAACCTATGTCATGTCATTTTATCCATTGTGGGGTTTTTTTGTTCTTTTTTTTGTGACACCCCTGGCTTGTACAGTATGTTACACAAATCAGGCAAAAAGTTTTAAATAGGTGCAGAATCTCAGTACTTTCTGCCATCTTGGAATTGTAGACTTCACATCCTTTCATTCATCAGTGATATCAAAAGGTTACGTTGAGAATTCGCTGACCAAGGAGTGCCCTTTTAGTGTGAATGGGAACAAAAGGTGTTTTCAAATGTACCTGTTCGTTCGGACGAGCAGCAGATGAGACTGAGGCCAGAACGTGGCAGTTCAAGTCTGGGATCGTTTTCAGTCTGGAGAAGTTTTGCAGACACTGCTGTAGACGTAGTATCTTCTGTCCAAGGAAGGTGGCTTGTTAAGCTTTGAAAAGGACACCAGCTTCTATGCTGCACAGTGTTGTTTAATATTATACGTAGATTTTTCCTTCATGTGGATGGGGTAACAATGTAGAAAAAAAGTCACAAAGTTTTTTTTTTTTTTTTTTTCATACACGTATAACTGTATTGCTAAAATAACGTAGTGTGATCTAACAAATGATTTTGTTCATGTCCTATGAGCTGAATTTCCATAACACTGAAACAAATATCTTTGTTTGCTTGCCGTATTTTTCTTAACCGTAATCCTAGCGGATTGCAACATGTTCGGATCATAGTTATCTCAACATCAATTTAACCAAAAAAAAAAACCTATAACGTTCATCCAATGTTGCTGGAGTTCCTGTGACTAGTTTATAAAATATATCGCGCTTGCAGAGGGTGTCATGAAGTGCAAAAGTTTGTGCACCCCCGTGACCGAATCATTGCACTATATTTCAATGATATTTCTTTATTATTACAAGCAACAAACAAACCTGAAATAGTATATGTTAACATAATATTATAATGTTTATAATATTATAACCTTTTTTGGGGGGATAAGATACATTTTCTCTAATTACTTGCAAGCCCACTGTGCGCCTTTTAGAAACTCATTCATGTTTATTAAGCAACTTTTGGATTGTAATATTCAGCCTGAAGCATCTGACCGCATATATTTTTCATAACGCATCTGTTCTACCTCCTGTGTCTTACACCGGCTTAAAAAAAAACTTGCTCCGGAGACTGAAAGAGTCATGATGACTTAGTTTTAAATAATTTTATTTGTTGCTTTTTTGTCTCATGAATTATTGCGTGGTGCCGTTGCACATCATACAATATATTTCACCCAGAAACTATGGGGGTGTAAACTTTTGCACACAACTATATGTGTGTACAGTACAGTAGTGTGGGTGACGTGGACTGTGTATCATTTATATTCAGGATGAAATTTCAGTCCTTTTGTAGGAGTTAAAAATTTGTCGAATTATTTTAAAATATTTACATTTATTAATTATTTTTTTCAGTTATTATATTCAGTTTCTCTTTTTTTTTGTTGTTCTATTTATAAAAACTTGATCATGAAACACTGTTATGCTATCCTGCCTGCCTGAAGTGGACACAACTCGTGTGTGTGTGTGTGTGTGTGTCTGTGTGTCTGTGTGTGTGTCTGTGTGTGTGTCTGTGTGTGTGTCTGTGTGTTAATGATTTGGTCTGCTGTGTGTGTGTGTGTGTGTGTGTGAGATAGGGGTGTCGAGGTCTTACATACTCATGA
>JAQQZS010000010.1:9677239-9693661 GCA_030068045.1 Platyallabes tihoni | reverse complement strand
GCCGGACAAACGCACGTCACCAAAGCCCGTGTGAACACTCTCACTGACTCCTATGTGTAGAAAACCCTCGCCGCTTCATCCGCGCTCACTGGACGCTACGAACGGCAGAAAAACGCTCGATTTTAACGCCCGTGTGAACAAGGCCGAAGAGAAGAGAAGATATAATACTTTGAAATTTAAATGGAAAACGCCCTTACAGTACTGTGAATCATAAAGAAAAAAAAAAAATCTACCTTGAAAAAATAATTTTTTAAGCTCAAAATGCAACAGTTGGTGCTGTACATTTTTTAATACGCGCTTATGAGTGTGAAGATAAAATCCATGGGAACAAAGTTGGAAATCTAGTTCCAATAATATAAATATGCCAATACTAAAAATTCTACAACAAATGTAAATACTAATGCTAATAATATACAAATAATATTTCTAATAGTACTAATGCTAATACTTACCATTGCAGTTAATCCTGCTACCTGATGCAAAAAAAAAAAACACTATTACTAATTTTAACAATGCTAATAACACAAGTAATACTGTTACAGATTTTACAACAAGAGAGAACAAATACTACTATCACTAATGATAATGTGTATAATACTGCTATTAATACTATTATTAATAATTATTCCCTTGTTGGAACACACCTCACACACACATGGATCTGTGGTCACCCATCAAAGACCTCTTTCTGTTGTTGTCAGGCTGGGCTTCACCTACCTGCGCCTGAAGGAGAACCACATGGAGATCCTCAACAGGGAGGAAGAGATCGAGAGGCGAGTCCAAACACCACTAGAAACACACACTAAACAAATGACACATACACTGGAGTCACAGTTATTTGTGTAGTAGAGTTGGAATATTGTTGCTTGGGCGATAAAGTAGTCTACACATACATCTGCACCGTAGGTTAATTGGAAGATGTGGAGGAGCAGTTGTGTGTGTGCATGTTGAGTGTAAGCCTTGCAGACATAACGTGTGTGTGACCTTCCCTCCCACCCTGGAGGACGAATGTCTGAAAAGGCTGTAATTAGCTCAGAGACATGATTCCTTACAGAGAAGGGCACAAGGGCATGCATAAACATGCGTGTACACGCGCGCACACACACACACACACACACACACACACACACACACACACACACATCAGCGCACACACATGTATTGCGAGGCCTACTGTGTGTGAGTCATTTAGTCAGTTACTTACTTCCTTTGGGATGTATAATGACATTGACACTGTTCAGCTGTGGTGCCCATCTGCTCACTAAAAAAAAAAAAAAACACTGTTCATATTAGTGTGTGCGTGTGTGTTTCCAGGTTTGAACTTATGGAGGTGTTAAACTTCGACTCTGTGAGACGAAGAATGAGTGTTATTGTCAGATCCAGCTCAGGTAAGAGCGCTAAGCACTATACAAGCTCTATGACTTAGTTACACAACACACACAAAAAATATATAGGTTTATACTGTACAGTACTGTGTGAAAGTCTTGAGACACCCGTCATGTCTTTATATTAGATTAAATGATGTAGATTAAATTAAAGAAATGGGAACAAATATACTGCGACTGGCTGCAAAGTGCCCAAAGATATCATTTAAAATTGGTTGTTGTACAGTAATAGCCTTAATAGCCCTCTCGTCTGTTCCAACCAAAAAACATTCCTCTGAATCTGCTCAGGTACAGGACTGGACTGAAAACAACGTGGCAAAAATGGGAGCGAAAAGTCCCGTAAGAAGCTGGGCGAACTATTCTTTAAGACTACATTAAAAATTAAAAGTCTGGAAAAATATGAAGGGATGATGGCTCAACATTTTTTCCAGTTTTGTAAAAATGTACTATTAAATTGTCACATGAATTAGTTTTATTAAAATTTTAGAAAAACATGGACATAAAATCAGGGCTAAGCCAGGTGGTTTGCTGATGTGACCATTTATAATATTTAAATTTCATTCCTATTTCATATTTACTCAGTATATTGGAGGTTGCCAACTTGGCGGCCTAGGTACTACATTTACTAGATTTTTAGAGAGCTACAGATATTTTAAAGCTTTATTTACAGTAGCAACTAGTCTATTTACAGTGTTTTTTATAGAAAATTGTAAGTTAATACAGTACAAGTGTTTATTGTGGAATTTTGCCAAATGTGGAATTAATGAAGGCACCTAATGTCTGGCACAAACATCATGCTAGTATTCTACTTCAAATTGTATTTGTCATACACAGTACGATATGCAGTGAAATGCTTATACGACCGCCAATGACCTTAAAAAATAAAAGCTTGTAGATAAGAAATATATATGAATAAAAAGAGATACGATAGAAAATAAATTTAACTAGGATAAAAATAAACATGTACTGTACAAATAACATTCACAATATAGTAAAATATAAAAGAAAAAATAGTCATTTGTAAAAATTTAGAAATTAAGTGTAAAAAAAAAAAAAAGAAGTAAAAATGGCTGGGGGTGTGCAAATATGCATAAAAAGTGTCTTATTAAAGTGTCTTGTGCAATGGTCCAGAAATGAAAATATAAGACACTTTAATAAGACACTTTTTATGCATATTTGCCTTTTCTAGGTTTTTTATGCCATATACTTGTCTAGTTACCCCAAATTTACACACATTATGGAGTAGATAGTGTTATAATTATGGAAGCTCAAGCTGTGGTAGCTGATCAGATGGGATAGCGGGTTAAGGCTCTCTGGATTTCTGATCAGAAGGTCAGTGGTTCAAGCTCCATCTTCACCAAGTTGCCCTCAACACTTCAGCGCTGTAAGGACGCTGTAGTGTGTCATGGCCGACCCTGCACTCTGCCTCCTAACAAAGCTGTGACATGTAAAGAAAGAATTTCATTATACAGTAACGTACTGCATATGTGACCAGTAAATATTTAACTTGGCTTAACTTGTGATGGACAGATGAAGAGGTCACGAAGAGGGCTAGACAGATTGATGTGCTGCAGCATGGCTCTCCAGGAGCCACAGGTAGTTGAATGAAGGCTTGTGGGTAAGAGAACGAGGGAAATGAAAATAGACCAGTGTGTAGTTGTCTGGCTGCCATTATTAAGCATTCCTGCCAAGCTGTGTGTGTTACCCTGCCTACACACAAACACATCCAGCACATTTACTCAACTGGGTCAGTGTGTGATAAGCATGCTAATGTGACCTACATACTTTTACTGGTTTTACACACAGAAGAAAGCTACAAAACACACAGGTGAAAATACAGTACTGGCGTATACAGTATGAAATAAATTGTAATAATATCAGATATGTTTTGCTTGGTTTTCATTTTTGTATAAATTTTTTTTTGGTGTGTTTTCTTTGTCAATCTCAGGGGATTTCTACCTGTTCTGCAAAGGTGCCGACTCATCCATTTTTCCCCGAGTCATCTCAGGGAAAGTAGACCAGGTCCGAGCTCGGGTAGAGCGGAACGCTGTGGTGAGCAAAAAAAGAAAAAAAAGTCTCATTTATCATTTCACCTGACGATATTTATAGCTACCGCGTGTAATAATACCAGTACTGTACCTTCAAGAATCTTGTGTGTGATATTTATGCTCGGTTTAGAATTTTTACTGCACCTTGGCATCGGGAACAAAGAAAAATAAAGCCCTGGTTGCAAAACTCTCATTAGGATTTTAAATGCTGCTAACTTTATTATTATTTTTTTTTTTATAAATCTTAGAAATGTGTTTTCTTACTGTAAGTCTTTCAAGATTTGCAAACAAAAATGGCTAATTGCGACGATGTCTGTATTTGGTTATACACTTAACATGGCCTTAATTGGGAAAACTTCTCACGCATTCTGTCATCCTGCATATTTAAAGCCTGTAATTCATCAAGCAGTGTATTATTGTCGATCACTATTTTGGGTTTGGGGAAATCCGATCCCAGATCAGGTTCATTCTATGATGTATATTCAGCCACGCGCTGTACTGCATCGGGAATCCGACTCTCCCACTCCTCCCTGGTGTTGATAGATCGAAAACCAGGCCTGTTGACTAGAGATGATGCAGTATAAATCTGGACGTGGTTACTATAGTGATTTGGCTTAAATAGGAGCACACACTAGGCTGAATAGGGTGAAATAACAGTGTTACATAAGATTTATTTATGCAATATCACATGAGAGGGAGTGCTGTACCGCTGGATATAGCGGAGCTGTGATGCAGTTACACCCTCGTGCCGATCACAGGATGATGCATGGCATCACAGGCATGCTACTGTACGTCCAGCAGTACAGCACTTCCTCTGGTGTCACTATTGCTTTTACACAACAGTTCATCAAACACCTGTTCATTTTATTCTTTATTAAAGCAGTTATTTTGCTCCTTCAACGACCAGCAGAACTAACTAACCATGAATGGTGGTGCCGGCGAATGATAGTCCTGTCAGTAATGTCTGGGGTTCTGGGGTTAAGTTTAAAAAAAAAAAGATTATAAGATTATAAAAAAAGCTATTTTAAATAGTGTTAAATGGAAAGCTAGTGCACTAGGGAGTACAATCCATTGTTCCACACCTTGATCAGGGATTATTGAGAGTGATTTGTTAGAAGTTAGTTAGCTTTGTAGCCATAAATTAAAGAACACTGATGGTTCAGATGCAATTTTGGAACAAATTAGAAGCAATGTCAGTTTTTTAATTTTTTAATTTTTTTTTTTAAATATGACAACATTGTCAGAGTGTGTTCCCTTGCTGAAAGTGCTCACTTACTATTATCGCCTCTCATCCAATCAGGACCGTCGGACACTTGAGCTCCGGCGGGTACGCTGGTGGACAAATTATGACTTTCTCAAAAGAAAACTTTTAATTTGAGATGGTAGTTTAAACATAACATGTCAATTGTAATATATATTTAAATCCACTAAGTTTTTTTTTTAATTTATGGATTGTGCCATATACAGTATTTAAGCAAGAGCACAGTCATACCGAATACTCCCCAGGGTCATATTCAGATTTTACAGAATACAATACAGTATTACCGTTAACATCAACGCTAATTGCATTAACTTGTATTTAATATTTATGCAACATTAATGCTGTTTAAGTGACATTTCAGACACAATTTGACATAATGTTTTGTTTATTTTGCCTTTGCTAATGGAAATAGATCCCAGTATAGTCAAACTTGCTTTACAGCATTATAAAGGGGATTTGGGGAAAACCAATATTTCTTCTTGCTTTTAATTTTTATTTGCATTTTATATTTTAAGTTGCAAAGGGTTTTTTTTTTTTTTTTTTTTTTTTTTTTTTAAGTATGGCTGCATGATATGATTTTTTTAAAAAAAAATCACATTGCACAATTGCGAATTAAACTGCCCTATGTAACTGGAAATGTCCCACTTAGTATTCAAATGTACGTATCAAGGCTAACAGCCAATAATGACCTAATACTGTACATCTGTTCACTACAATGGTATATCCTCTACCTGTGTGTTGTCTCTTACAATCTGCATCACTTTCACATTAGGAGGGTTTACGGACACTTTGCGTAGCGTACAAGAAGCTGTCTCGTGAGGACTACGAGGAGGTGTGTCGTCTCATTAGCAGCGCTAAGCTAGCTCTGCAGGAGCGGGACAGGAAGCTGGCTGAGGTGTACGACCACGTAGAGCGGGATTTCGTCCTGCTGGGAGCAACAGCTGTAGAGGACAGGTGAGTCATGAATCAAGGACTTGCGATCAAAACGGATCGTGAATCAGTCCCGGTTTGATATTCACCTAATTGTCTTTCCTGTACTGGTGCATGAGGCGGGCGTGCTCAGTCAGTCAATGAAGTCCATCCGTTAGCTTCTACTGTCAGCAATTAACAGAACTGATTGGCTCACCATTTCATAAATAGTAAAGCGTCTGACCAATCACGGATGCGACTAAATTCTTGTAACCGATCGTAACGTAGACGGTGCAATTTGTCAGAAAAGATGAGAAGCCTACTGTAACCTACCCTCAAAGTCAGTGAAAATTCCTTCTTCCTTTTTCTTATATTAGATTAAACACTTTATAGCGGACAGAACCACTTTGCGCAAAGTTATAATCTTATACAATGCTTTGAGTATATAATTACAGATCTTATAAGATCAAGGTCCATGTAAACATTTAATTTTAATTTGGAATCATTAATCAGAAGGATTTCAATCTGATTAAAGAAAAAGTGTCCATGTAAACGTAACAACTGTAGTAACTTCCAGGTGTGAAAAACTACCACTTGTCTCTTTTATCGTTTATTAATTGTTGTACATACAGTAGCATATTTTTCCTAGAAAGAGGGTTTGTTTGGGGTAAAATTGCAGTAAGTTTTTAGAATAGTCTTTTCCCAAATCCCATTTCGGAGGTGTGTGCGTATGCGCGCGTGTGCGTATGCGCGTGTGCGTATGCGCGCGTGTGCGTATGCGCGCGTGTGCGTATGCGCGCGTGTGCGTGTGTACTGTACGTGTGTGTGCGTGTGTACTGTACGTGTGTGTGCGTGTGTACTGTACGTGTGTGTGCGTGTGTACTGTACGTGTGTGTGTACGTGTGTATCAGCCCCCTCCTCCCCCCTGTGGCACTACGCATTATTCCTCTTCAGGGTTGGCAGCTCTGTAAATGTGAGTACATGAAGTGCTTGTTGAATGTCTTTGACTTTCTAAACTGCCCTAAATTCCCAGATCTCCCGTTGGAAGACAAATAAACTGGATGAAATTGAGGGGTCAGGGGTGACATGGAGACTAAAAGAAAAAAGAAAAGAAAAAAAGACAGATTGCCCGATTACAAGTTAAATAAAGGGTTTAGAAATTCAAACAGTGTCAGCAAGGGGTGTAGAAATGTGCAGGAGTGAAATGAAAGCGTGGAAGCCTGGAGCAGAATGAGTGCTGGCAGCCCTTGATGAGTCGCAGTGCAGCGGGCGATGCTCAGCGGGGGGTGTCGTGCAGTAATTGTCTGGCACCCGAGCTGGACTGCGACTTCTTGCTGCTGTACGGCTTAATTATCGAGTGAAGCAGCCTGTAACAGGACGACTCGGGCTCGGCTCCTCTCACCACTGCGGAGAACAGGGAAAAAATAGCCC
Source organism: Platyallabes tihoni (assembly GCA_030068045.1). Classification (NCBI taxonomy): domain Eukaryota; kingdom Metazoa; phylum Chordata; class Actinopteri; order Siluriformes; family Clariidae; genus Platyallabes; species Platyallabes tihoni. The sequence goes on along the minus strand of JAQQZS010000010.1, from coordinate 9,686,627 downwards.
ACCTGTACCGCATGGTGTATTTAGCTGTTAAAATAATGCACTCGGTGTACAGTTTGTGAGGAAGACCTCAGCAATACCAGGTGATGATGATTTGGTATTCAGCTGTTCTGGGATGCTTTTCTGCTCACCACAGTTGTAAATAGTGTTTACAGGATGTTAGACGCCCTACTCAGACTGATAACTTGAAAACCAGAAATCCCTCGTGTTGTGTTGTTTGAAATGTGACTCTTATACAGTACAATCGCGTCAACTCTTCCATCTTTGTATTCTTCTTTCCAGGCTGCAGGACAAAGCAGCCGACACCATCGAGTCCCTGCACAAGGCAGGCATGAAGGTGTGGGTCCTCACAGGCGACAAGATGGAGACGGCAGCTGCCACCTGCTACGCCAGCAAGCTTTTCCGCAGGAACACGCAGATCCTGGAGCTGACCACCAAGAGGACGGAGGAGCAGAGCCTGCACGATGTGCTGTTCGATTTGAGCAGAACCGTCCTGCGGCAGCACGGCACCATGAGCCGGGACACGTTCTCTGGGTGGGCATGGAGACATATTGAAGACATATTGTTTTTTCTAACACACACACACACACACACACACACACACACACACACACACACAGAATTTTACAGATTAGGCATTAAGTCATTTGGAAAATGTTTCCATGGCGACAAATTACTTAACTATGATTAATAATAATAGTACCAAATGATGTAGAAGAGCCAATCATCTAAACCCAGACTAAAAAAAGAAAAAAAAAACAATCATACCAGGCATATTGGATTACTACTATTAAAAAAAAAATAATAATCACGCTCTAACAGCCTGTAATCTTGAACGAGCCCGTGTGTGTACGCGTGTTTTTCCGCAGGCTCTCGAACGAATTCCAGGACTACGGCTTGATCATCGACGGAGCCACCCTGTCTGCAGTGCTGAAACCGGCACAGAACGGCAGTCATGGAAACTACAAGGAGATCTTCCTGGAGATCTGCAGGAACTGCAGCGCCGTGCTGTGCTGCCGCATGGCCCCGCTTCAGAAAGCTCAGGTGACCCTGAACTTCCTGTCCCACACAGAACGTGAGACTTTCATACTGTAGGAACGACATTCCACTTCCATCTAATGCCATGAGTTCATGCTTCCTGCTACTGAGCCACATGAAAAACTTCCTGTCCTCCAGACAAGACGCTATTGTGTGTAGAGCTCGATTTAAAACCATAGAAAAGAATTAAGACCAATGTGATTTTAGGATGAACTTAAGAGATATATTGATCTGAGATCATGCCGCATTTTTAGGAATCGCGTCTGCTCTTTGTATTCCATTGTTGGAACTCTGTATCATTTCCTGTGTACTGATGAGGAGACAGGAATCTCTTGCTCAAGTCGACCCATGTTATAGTGACCCACTTTAGAGGGCAGGTCAAAAAACACTTTATTCTGTCGATGTTTAAGTTTGTCGGTTGTGTAAAAGATCCTGCTACAACCCTCGCTATAGAAACAAGAGAATTATTCACTTCCTGTCAGTTCATAACATTGAGGGAGTGCATGACCTCGATCCAGAGCTGTCTGTCACATTCGCCGTGAGAACCTTCTCCATGGAGCTTGTCTCGTCCTGTCACTTTGAGCTGGCGCATCCAAGACCGGGTTTTATATATCTGCTCCGTTCTCTCTGTGAGAAGCACATTGAAAAATAGCACAGTTTAACAAAACAATATTTTATTGACTTTTTTATTTTTAGTTTTTTTTATTGACTAGTGCTCATAAACACGGTTCTGCTCTTTCAGATCGTGAAGATGATAAAGACGTCAAAGGAGCATCCCATCACTCTGGCCATCGGAGACGGAGCCAATGACGTCAGCATGATCCTGGAGGCTCACGTGGGCATCGGTAAGAACACACTTTTTTCGAACGCTGGTTCAGCAAAACTACAGTGCAAACACACCTGCTGTATTCGCCTTTACTGTTAGATAAATGGCGCTCATTGCAGTATGGCTGCACATCCGGCTCGCTACTCAGCAGCTCTTACAGTGGATTTACTGCTGATTTATGTCATTTTATCTTCTCCCTGTGATCCAAAAGTAGTTATTATTGTAACGCACCCCCAAGTGACATAAGGCTTGGTTAAGGCTCTCAGTAAACTTACTTACTAAAAATTTAATAATAGCAAGTATGTTAAGGTTTGTTTGATTTTTGAGTTCACAGTCATTTTTGATGCATTTGTTCTCTGGTTTGTTTCACTGCATGTTACTGTATATGACAAATTATCGTCTTCCAATATGACAACCTTCAGCCTCCAAAGACAGGAGTGTTCATTCTGTTTCTAGGCATCATGGGTAAGGAGGGAAGACAGGCAGCCCGCAACAGTGACTATGCAATCCCCAAATTTAAGCACTTGAAGAAGATGCTGCTGGTGCACGGCCATTACTACTACATCAGAATAGCAGAGCTGGTGCAGTACTTCTTCTACAAGGTACAGCTTTTCTCTTAAACATGTAATGTGTATTATGTTTTTTTTTTTTTGTTTTTTTTTACTATATACTGTATATTTATTTGTATAGCAGTTGTTAGCAATTTATTCATAAGCATCGTTCAAGTCAAACATGGACTTTCAGGAAATTCCTTTTGAATGGAGGCACGCAGTACGATGATGAGACTAAACATTTGAATGGTTCAAGTGTTATTGCCAAATCCGCCATACAGTCCTGACCTCGCGCAAAGCCATTTTAACACATTTGGTCCATTAAGGAGTTCCTGGGAGGCCAGCGACAGGAAGCAACCAGTCCGATCATGGCTTTGGCGTACTGAGAAAACTTCTATGGTATCCAAGCACTAGTGAGACGCAGTCATTTGGAAAATGTGCATTAGTAAAAAATAAAATAAAATGAGTTTTCAATTCTCAAAACTGTGTTCTGTTATTCTGCAAAATAAATAAATAAATAAATCCCGGTTTGACTTGAACACCCCTTGTACATTAAAAGATGTTTTTTTTTATTTGTTTGTTTAGCTTGCACACTGCATGCTACAGTATGGACTAGCATTTAGTATTTGCTCCAGTATGAGAGATAGATTTTTAATATTAGAAAATAGCACTGTATAATCTTAGAGCTATTTTTAGTCTGTGAGTTCACACTTCATAATGTGTGCCGTTTTTTTTTTTTTTCTTCTTGTTTTCTTTCTTCAACTCGAGACGGCAGCAAAAGTCTATTCATTTTCCTCCGTTTCTCTTTCCCCAGAATGTGTGCTTCATCTTTCCCCAATTTCTCTATCAGTTCTTTTGTGGCTTCTCGCAGCAGGTACAGTATATGCATTCATCACCATTCAGTGTCGGCTGCTAAGCATGTGAACAATATGGATCCAGTGAATTTGAATTTGCTCGCATTGTGAATATTTTTTCCGTCTAACTTTTACAGCCACTGTATGATACAGCATATCTCACCCTGTACAATATCAGCTTCACCTCGCTGCCCATCCTGCTCTACAGTCTGATCGAGCAGCACATCAATATGGACATCCTGAAACGGGATCCTTCGCTTTACAGGTGAGCCTTTAAACTTTGTGGGCTGCAAGAACCGGTCCAAAAGTTACTTGGAGAAAATGAAGCGCATTCAGTTTTGTTACACAATTTTCAGTTCATGTGAATTACCTGATTTTATTTATTTATTTATTTATTTTTATGAGGAGAAAAATCATATACAGTGGAACCTCTGATTACGAGCATAATTCTTTCCGGAAGCAGGCTCGTATTCCAAAACACTCGTAAATCAAAGCAAATTTCCCCATAAGAAATAATGGAAATTCAAATGATTCATTCTACAGCCCAAAAAAATAAAGACATAAAAATAATTAACACAAAATATAAAGTAAAAATAAAAAAATTAACCTGCACTTTACCTTAAAAAAAAAAAAAAAAGTAAAAATAAATCCCGACAGACCAGTGTTTCCATTTATGCGCACAGGCGCTGTGTGTGTGTGTGTGTGTGTGTGTGTGTGTGTTTTTCTCTCTCTTGTGCTGCGGAGTGTGTGTTATGTGTGTGCGCATGCGTAATTTGACACCTTGCCGGTTGTGTGTGAGTTAAGCAACCCCTCTCTGCTTCACACACACACAAACACATTAAAGGCGACAGAGAGTGAACCGGCAGGGTATCAAATTACGTGCGCGCGCACACACATAACACACACACTCAAACACTGACACAAACTAAAGACAAGAGAGAGTGTGAACTGGCGCGGTGTCAAATTACGCACACGCGCACACATTACACACACTCTGCAGCGCAAGAGAAAGAAAAAAAACACACACACACGGATGTCGATTATACCAGTAAGAGACGAGCATTAAGACCCAGCAGGGGAGATGATTACCCGCAGCGCAAGAGAGAGAGAAAACGTTGGCTCAGTTGTGATGACGTGACGCTCGGCGTCAAATCAAGAAGTGCATGCGTGATACATGATACTCGGTGCTCGTAAACCAAGACAATGCTCGTTTTCCAAGTGAAAATGTATTAAAAATCTTTGCTCGTCTTGCGGAACACTCGTAAACCGCGTTACTCGTAATCTGAGGTTTTACTGTATGATGTTACCTCAGTCTAATCCACTGTTAAAAAGCAAGTACTTCCTTTAAATGAAGATGTACAGTAACGTAACAGGAAGAGATGACTGAAAAATTAATAAAGATTTATCTGCTGATATGGGAATGAGAAAAATACAGCAAATAATTTTTTAACCTTAATGTGACATTAAATAAACAAATCTGATGTTTTTCACATTGGATCTGAGCCACTTTTGCATGTTCTAGATTGAATACAATAAAAAAATGTATACACACTTCAACGTGAAAAATAATACGCACAAAAACTCACAGTCACATGTTGGCATCAGTGAGGGTGCAAGTACGGACATCTTTAAAGGGAACATACTTTAATACTACGCATTGCTGCCATCATTTAATTCAAGTTTTAAAAAAGGGCATAAAGTGTATATAAATTTTTTTTTGTGCACCTGTGTATTCCTGATGCTCAGACTTGAATGAGAACGGGCAGCTCAGGATTCATGTGACTTGTTGCCTCTCTCATTTACACTTTGGCATTTTGGCAGACGCCCTTATCTAGAGCGACTTACATTTTTTTAATGTCATTATACATCTGCGCAGTTGAGGGTTAGGGGCCTTGTTCAAGGGCCCAACAGGGACAACTTGGTGGTTGTGGGATTTGAACCTGGGACCTTCCAAACCATAGTCCAATGCCTTAACCACTGAGCTACGCCTGAACCCTGAATGTGCGACCCTCAGTCAGGATGTCATCAGTCAGGGATTTCATAAAACATAAAAAAGCGAGGCGTCTGGCCTTTATTCTTCTTCTGTTTCCGAAGGAGAAAAGTCAGTTTCTGTGCAAAACCGGTCTGCCCAAAAAAATCTGAAGTGCTCAAAGTGGTTTGTAATGCCTAATCTAATTCTGCTTGAATAGTCTTAGTTGAGTGTTCACATTAGTCACTGCAAATTATTCAGAAGTCTATAAAACAGCACTTGATCCAGCACAGCATACAATTTTAGGATTTGTATTTTGTATTTTTGTATCACATTCTGACACAACTCGGATTGATGCACGCACAAGGGATACTAAATAGCCGTCATGACATAGCGAGCAGACTGTACAGGGTAGACACTATTTCTTGCATTCGATATGTGAAGTTAATAACATACAGTACTGTGATGCCGATGCTGTTGTTAATCCAACTGTAAAGAGCAAACCGTGCTCAGGGTTCGAAAGATAAGCTGATCATGGATTTATTTGATACGCTCATTCATAAAGATTTACGGTACAGTTAGAGTCAGGGTTAGGCCTGATAAACTGGAAATGTCGGAAAACAGCTATAATATGAGAAAGTCTCTCACCATGTACTCATCATATATCTCTTGGCTAACTGAATCTGGAACATTGATAACGGCGGCGCTGATATAAGGTTTTACAGCCTCTTAGCCTTCCTCCGTCTCAGATCACGTAAAACTCTACTTCCGAAAGACTTACTCATGAATGTGCATCGTTAAACAGCACAAATTAAACGCTATTTCGTCTTAATCCTTTAGCCGAGGCTGGAATCAGTCAAAGCACCAGCAAAAGTTGGATTTGCACGTGTTTCAAAATCGCACCGTCATAAGGGTTATCGCTCTGTATATTAGACAAATCGTCATTTTTCCCTTGCTATTTATGGGTTTCTGATTTGATGCGAGTGTAGCAGGCAGAGAGGAGACAGTAATCTTGTTAGGTTTGTCACACCGCTATCATTTCCTTATTTCAGGAAGCGCATTGCTGCAAAAAAAAAAAAAAAAAAACCTGAACCTGTGACTATTAGATTAGCAGTGCACACACTCCATAAATCCCTTCCCATAAATAGAAGCTGGGCGCAAAGAGCACAGAGGGGTACGGCTAGGACACGAGGAACATTAATACACAATAATGCAGGGAAAAGAAGAAGATTTCACTTTTAGTGCCGCATGATTGTGGCATCATCACCCACAGACCATGATAATAAGGCTTTTATTATTTTATTATTTTATCCTGTAGGGCTTCTCAAACCAGTATATAAAGTTCTTTAAATTCCATTTCTGTATTTCAAACTTCAATCGAACGCATTACTGTGTTGCATCTCCAAAACTTCGGGCTCGGCAGTTTTAATTTGGCAGCAGATGATTTTGTTTGTTCAGCCTTTTTTTTGCTTTGTTCTAGTAATCGATACACTGTTTTCCTTCTGGCTCGTGAATGTAATTGCGCACAAACTATCTTTTACACGGAGGCAGGAAAAGCACCGTTGGCTCTCTGCCTTGTTCGGATCGTTGTGCTGTAGCGATACTGCTAACTAAGTGCTTAATCAATCTATAGCTGTGTTTTCATGAGCGCAGTCCCGAAAGGCTTCAAGCCTACACAAGTATATTAGGGAGCGTATAGTAGTACAGCGTTTAAGAGTGTTCGGGGCTTAGGAGCCTGGGGTATTAAGGGGTTTAAGAGGAATTATGGAGTAAGTAGTGGTGCTGTAATGCTAGGCCAATGTGTGTATACGTGGAAATCAGTCGACAAATCAGTTAAATTAAAGGAATACAGCGGTCTCTTTAAAACCAGTATTTGGAAAGGGGGAAAAAAAACACGATTTGAAACTCATTTATAATTAAGGTTAATTAAAGGCTTAATCTTCTCGCTTTTCAATACACTTGTTACAAAATGTTTTAGGCCTAAAAATACAAAATGTTTTCAGCTGAGCCCCATCATCCGAATGCAACGCTGTCTTCACTTCTTCATCAGAAGTGAACCTTCGTCCTCGTAGACTAGGCTCGTAGTGATAAATCCATGTCTCATCGTCAGTAATGATTCTCTTTAAAAAAAACTTTCACTTCATTAGAGTATCGGTCCAACTTTTATTTGCCAATATGCGAACCCTTCTATTTTTGCTCTTCCGTGAGTTGTTTCAGCACCAGGTACACCCTCAAACTACAAAACACGAATTGCTCCACTTTGCTTTTCTTTCATGTACTGTAAATCACAAGTGGGGCATCCATTGTTGCTCGCACCGCACTTACAAATGAACTGATGTACAGTAACATGTTCATACCTGCACAGAAACACTTGAACAGAAAGCACTGATAAGACAGTGAGTTTGAATAATTTTTGACTTATTGAATATAAAAATATTTGTTTATAAAAGTAATTTTACATAATTTAATAAAATAAGGGGAGACCCAAAACTTTTGCATATAATGTGATTTGGAGTCAATCATTTAGGATATGGAAGTTTCTCAATTGTGTCCAGATGTGATTCATTTGTTTGTTCTAACAAATTCTCTTTCTCTTTGTTTTTCTTCTTCGTTTTTTGGGATAATTTTGGATATATTTAGTTTTTTTTTTTTCATTTATTAACGCATTAATAATCACATCTTTAGTTTTAAATTGTGTTACTAAATTCCTTGGTGTTCCTGTTTTTCAGAGACATTGCGAAGAATTCCCTGCTCCAATGGCCCATCTTCATCTACTGGACATTTCTAGGTGTCTTCGACGCACTGGTCTTCTTCTTTGGTGCTTTCTTCCTATTCGACAACACCAGCTTTACCAGCAACGGACAGGTACAGAGTAAAACTCATCATCATTATCATCATCATCATCCATTTTTTCACATGTGCTTTCTCTTTATTTTTCACACCATTTTTTTTTTTCATTTTTGAGTTCTTTTCATCCATGAAGTAACTTAATTATCAGGTAGAACAAGAGATTGTGTGGTGTGTGTGTGGGATATGTGTGGGGTGTGTGTGAAGTTATAAAACGAGTTAGCTTACACACATTCCAGGTGCTTCTTCATTCATGTATGACACAAAGCATGCTGGGACATCTTTCTCTGTGCCATCAAGTTTGATCTTATTAATCTTTTTGGATTGCCTGTTTCCTGTTTGATTTGGTTTCGGGGTTTTTTTTGTGTTCTTATAACATCCTAATTTTTCTTTATTTTTTGCCCCTCCCCTTTCTCCCTTCTCTGGTTGATTTTTCTTTGTTTATTTTCTCTCTTTCTGTTTCTTCCTCTTATTTCTTGCTCTTTCCTGTCCCCCTACCCTCTCCCCTTTCCCCCCTCTTCCTTTCCTCAGCTAATGGCCACAAACACGCAAATGGTAAGCCTGTCCCTGTCTGTCTCTCATCCTCTATTTCGTTTCAGTTTGGTCTGTTTCTACCCCCCTCTCACCCTTCACGTCCTACACTAACCCTCCATCGTATCTCATGAAGTTCTAAACAAGTTCCTTTGCCTCTCGTTCACTCATCCATTAGGCGTGGGTGCTGCAGGATTAATCCACCGCCCCTCTCGTCCTCCCCTCTCATTGTGTAGTAAAATAGAGCACGTTTTTGTCTTTGTGTGTGTGTCAGGTGCAAAAACAGTCCCAGAAAGGTGGCACTGTAATCATCCTTGTAGGTTCTGTGGACTTCCTGTTCGCCATCTCATGGCTCTTTGCAAGGACAAATGGAGAAACTGGAAGGCGTGACCCTTTTGGTACATGCAGGCTGGGCAATGTGACAGTCTGCCTACTGAGATTCATTATGTCATGATACACTTTGGACATCATGATGTTTTTTATAACACTTTAAAAATGTTTTATTAATTATTACAAATTCTGGAAGCAACTTTAGTCAAGTTGCATGTTTAAAAGTTTTACATTTATTTAAATTTACATTAAACTATCATTGTATCATTATTGTAATAATAATTATTATATTATTATTATTATTATTATTATTACAGGAACATTGTTTTATTGGAAAAATAAACAAGAAATCTCTCTAATGCCACTCAATTGAGCGACACACTAACAGAATCACTGCTGTAAAGTAAAAATAAAACAAATTAACCTGCACTTTACCTTTGAAAAG
>JAQQZS010000010.1:9659147-9675905 GCA_030068045.1 Platyallabes tihoni | reverse complement strand
CCCACCAAGCACGGGGAGAACATGCAAACTCCATGCACACAGAGACGGGAATCGAGCCTGGCCGGGGAATCGAACCCCAGACCCTGTAGGTGCAAGGCGACAGTGCTAACCACTACACCACCATGCCGCCTTGTTGGAGAATATTTATTATATAATAGGATTTAGAGCAAAAATATTATTATACGAATTGCTATAGAATTCTGCCAATATTGTATTGAGGTCGTATAATAAAAATTGTGTAAAATTTTGAAGCCAAATGAAATAATGACACAATGTATTGCTTCCTGATTTGGTTCTCCATATCGTACCAGTTTTACGGTTTGTCGCATTAAGGATCATTAATACTTTTTTTTTTACTCACTTAATTATAAGTGTCCAGAAGAAATTTAGCTCGTTAGCGGTCCAATTTTTGTGCTTCCCTTTATGATCAGTATCATTTTTTAATTCTGTAAAGTTGCCAGTACTCATGCAAGCTAAGTATAGTCACTTTTGCAACTTTTAAATCATTGAGATAAGTCATTGCATAGCCAGAAGTCATTGAGTAAAACATGTAAACCTGAATTTGGCTAAAAATGTGCTAATGTACATTGTGATGGTGACCAAATGACATTGCATTGATTAGATATTTAATAATTTAATCTTAACTTCATTAATTAGGAAGTTTGTATATACTGTATGCTCGAGCTTGTGTTCAAAAATATTTGAGGTGATCATAATTATTTTTGTTCCAGGAAGTAACATGGCACTGACAAACTGACAAATTTCGATTAATGCAATAAACAAACTGTAGTAACATAAAAAGCTTGTTAATTAGAAATTACTAAGAAGCATAGTGCTTCATACTTAAAGTCCAAGCTTCAGTTTTGTTCATTTGTGTTGTTTGTATTAAATCAGTGTTATTGCTGTTGTTGCTGTGTTTCTGATCCAGATGTTTGGAAACTGGACGTTTGGAACTCTGGTGTTCACAGTGCTGGTATTTACAGTCACGTTAAAGGTACCACAACATACACACACACTAATAAAAGTAGATGGTTCTACCTTTTTTGAAACATTCATCATTATTTTTGTATGGTTGTTCTGTAGCTTGCTCTGGACACACACTACTGGACCTGGATCAACCATTTTGTCATATGGGGATCTCTGCTTTTTTATGTGATCTTCTCACTTCTATGGGGCGGCATCATTTGGTACGTTTACATCCTTTCAGGACGTAACTACAGATTACTTATACAGGTAGTCCCCGACTTTCAATCCGGTTCAATCACAGTAGTAGCTAACATGTGGTGTACAAGAAGTAGACAATATTTCACTGTATGATTTATTTCCTTTTGCCCACATGATGGCAATGTGGGGAAAGGGGACAGATTTAGTCAAGTGGATTAGTATGATTTACGTTGGATATTCGTGTCAAAGACTTACTGTCGGACGTAAGAACAAATCTGACTTACGAACATGATCCCAGAAGGGAATTTGTTTGTAAGTCGGGGACTACCTGTAATCTCTGGTTATGACAAATAAAGCATTGTACACATGGATTTCAGTCAAACATGTTTCTGGTAAAAGTTTTTCAACTTACTTCTGAGTGAAGATCATCTCTATACCTCTATAAAGATTACAAATAATTAGTTGACTTTGATTTCAGGTATTATAATCAGCCTGCATAAATAAACAAAAAAATCATAAAAAAGAAAAAGTTTCCGTTTCATTCATGATTTCATCTTTGTCTGATGACATTGGTAAATCTGAGCATATGATTCTTCTCAGGCCGTTCCTGAACTATCAGAGGATGTACTACGTCTTCATGCAGATGTTGGCCAGTGGACCCGCGTGGCTCAGCATCATTCTGCTCATCATGGTCAGTCTCCTTCCCGATGTGCTTAAGAAAGTGCTGTGGAGGGCGCTGTGGCCCACAACCACCGAGAAAATCCAGGTACACCTGCTTCTGCTACATTTACAGCTCTTTTTCTCTTACCTCCCTTTTGATTATACCTACTCGGAAATGAAGGGAATGTCAAAGAAAATGAAGTGTCCAAATAGTTGTTTAAATTTTATGCAATTTAACAGCTCTGTCTTTAATGTGTACATTTATCAAGAAAAGTATATTCAGGATGCATAAATAGAATACACATTTGTTCAAGTCAAACTGGGACTTTTGATTGTGGAGAATAATAGGACACAAGTTTGTTATATGAGAGTAAAACTGCTGGCATCATTCAAATGTGTTACCAAGAATCTCATCACTGTACTGTTCTTAAAATCTTTAAAGTGTAAATGTCAATCCGTTTTGCACCTTCATTTACCAGAAATTTCACAAATCCTAGTTTGACTTGAACGCTCATTTTACATTATTTATACATGTATATTATAATGTCTGTGTTGGGAAATAACACAAAATTGCCTATAATATTGTATTATGAGAGAAAATTGTACAATTTATGCAAAAAAACATTGAAAAAACTGTAATTTAGATATAAATCAACTAATCAGTTAGTAAAGAGACAGTCTAACTAGGTGTATCATCTTAGAAGTCTAAATCATTTTAGTCAACTACAGTAAATCAAAGAGGAAGAGGTTACTATGATATCTGCTGTAAACAGATTTAAACATTAAGTTGAGGTGATGTTATAAAGCATTACACAAACAGATGTTGCAGTAAATTTGTTTCGATTACCCAATCCTACTGCATGCATACAATCTCTTCAAAACTCTGTCTTGTTTGCCTTTACATTTGATTTTTTCCTTGCAGTACAGTGACGTAAAAGCCTGTGGAAGTTATATACTATACTAATTATTATATCTACATTGTGATTTTGTTGGAGATATGACTTTGTGTTTTGACCACATTTATGGTCTTTAGATTTTCATGTGCTACGGAACGGTCTCGAGAATGCTGGATGTAAGTGTATTATAAGCGTATGCAGCTCAGGAGGTCCTCGGCTGCAACGTTACAATTCTCTTGCTTCACTCTCTTCTTAGAAGTGATGAAAGCGATTTATTTAAAAAAAGAAAGAAATTTACTTTCGTCAAAGTAAAAAGCAAGTGTTTGTGCTTGTTTTTTTGGAGGATGTCCTACATTTCTTTGAAATTCTCCTAAACTGAAGGTGTGTGCTGGTGTGTTTTCAACCGGAGAGAATGGACGCAGCTATGCAGCAGCGCAGTGTGCTTTCTAATTAACCTGCCTTTCACTCAAACCTCTGCAGCTCTGCGTTAAACTTATCTGTATGAAGGAACTGGGCAAAGAAATGTTCAAAGGTTTGCATCTACTAGGGCTGATGAATAGTCGCAAATAAAACGAGGTTACAGCATATATCACATCAAGTGCTGTATAAAAGTCTTGAGCCACCTCTTATTTTTTTCATATTACATCAAATGATGTAGAATAAATCAAAGAAATATTTTACTGCGGCAGCCTGCAAAGTGGGTGAAGATACAGTTTAAACTTTGGTTGTTTAACAAGCTCAGCAGCAACCTCATTTTCCATCTCGTCTATTCCAACCACTCAGCATTCAGCATCACCAGTATACTAATCTCCGGCCACATCAGAACTATTCCTCAAGACTACATTAAAAATACAAGAAAGTCTGACTCACTTTCATTCACTCATCTTCTATACCGCTTTATCCTGTATACAGGGTCGTGGGGGGCCTGGAGCCTATTCCAGGAGACTTAGGGCACGAGGCGGGGTACACCCTGGACAGGGTGCCATTCTATCGCAGGGCACACACACATACACTCACTCACACACTCATTCACACACTACGGGTTTACGCAAATTGAAAATCAGTGAAGAGAAGTCGAACTTGAACACTTGAAACAGCATGAAAACAGCTTCAATTCGTTTTTTGAGGTCTTTTTTTTTTTGCGTGTGCATTATTGATGATATACTGAAAAACAAAACCTAGTTCAAAAAGCCCTATTAGCTGCAAATGTATACCACTTGCAATTCTATTGGAAGCAAATATAATTCTGGCTAAACTGGCTGCTTAGGTTCCCAAACTAACATTAAGTAATAATAAGCAATAAGGATAAACAGATAGTAGACTAGTGTCTTACTCCAGCTCTAATACCTCCTTTCATGTTAACTGTTCTAAACCCCACTTTGTCTTTTCCTTCTCTCCTCTCTCTCTGTCTGCCTCTGCTCCTGTGGCGTACGACTGCCTCCCTGAACTTGCCCTTTTCTCTCCATGTGTTTAACCCTCTGAACCTTGACCTTTGTTCTCTGCACCCACGTGGCCGTGGTAACGGCAGACAAAGCGCCAGTGCCTTACCACCGAGCAGTCCACCATCTTTATGCTCTCTCAGACCTCCAGCAGTATCAGTTTCTAAACTGGGCAGGAGGTGATCCTTTCACTCTCTTTGCATGTGTGTGTGCCTGTGGGTGTGTGGTTGTGTGTGTGTGAGAGTTTGTGGAACAAGTTACTGTGAACAGTACCAAGAACTTCCTACTAGTCAGTAATTCTTTACATACAGTAAAGTGTATTAGCAAAAAATGAAAATGGTTGAAGTAAGGGAGCAATGTTTAATTCGAATGTAGTTTAATAGCATTAATTATTTGAATTGTTAATGAAAAAACAATCTTTGCACTTTTTCAGACCCTTTCATTTTTTTCACATTTTTATTGTTTCACATGATTTAAATCCTTTTCTCATCATTCTACACATACAGTAGTAACAAACAGGTCTTTGGTGTGTTTCGTTAATAAAAGAAAATAATAAAAAAAGACGGAAATATGCAATTTACATCCTATGTATGTAGATGAAATATTTAAGTATTTCAGTATTTAATAAAAATTTTAAGATGAGTGTGAAATCTTGCAAAAGGTTTAAAAAACTTGAAAGGGTCTGAAAACCTTTTATCTGCACTACACTGCATACATAAAAGGGAAAAATACAAATTACGCTATGTTTAGCGTGTCTAATATTTATCCATACGAGTAATGAAAAAAAAAAAACGATCGAGTCTTTCAGTCAACATGAATATTTCAACTGCTTGATGGAAATCCTTGCGGTCCACAAACACATCCATATTTAATTGCAGTTCCATCAATCTAATAGCCGCGTTCTTCAGCACTGGAAATGACAGACCAAATCCTTACTGATTTATTGGAAAAGCATTAGTTGAAGACGTAAGCCTGCTAAGCTCTCAGTAATGACTGTAAGAAGAGCTCTGGTACCCCAGAGTGACACTTGTTCCATTCCTCCTCCTGTGCTTTTTAACTGCATGCACTGCTTACAGTATGCGTGCTCTCGTGCATGAACGCGGACATCTGTGTTTGTGAGTTGGATGAATACGAAATGTGAAATATGTTCATTGCTACATGCAACGCAGGGGGCTGCATGGTTCCATGCAATGACAGTGTTGTACATGTTTTTTTGTTTTGCACAATTAACCTTTCTGAACAGGAACAGGTTGATCTGAACTTTTTGTGTATTGAAGAAACACTGAGCGAGCATCGAAGAAAAGTCTCCACCGCACCCAATTATTTCCCTTAGGCTGAGTCTGTGTCTGTTTGTTTGTGTGTGTGTGTGGCTGTCCACAGAGGATGAAAGCTGATAGGACCTTACTAGCACACAGTGACGACTCCCTGTTACATGGGGTTCAGACCACCACTGAGGCTTAACAGCAGCATGGTAAAAAGAACAAACAGGGGATGGTACTAACAACCAGTCCACCATCAGACTGATCAAATCTAAAGTTTCTTTATTTAACACTGCAGTATTTGCTTAGCATTTAATACACTGATCTGTTATAACATCTGGTACATGCATTGCAGGATTCTTGGAGGTCGAAAGTGCTAAGTGTGTGTAGTAGTGTGTACTCAGACACATGTCAGCCATCTGGCTTGTGATGTCACACCTAGGATTTGAAATAATGGTTCAAGTGGTGCAGAAAAGTGGATCCATTTTTCATACAATAGATATTGAGAAATTATGTTAGAACACGACCAAACAGCACTTATGTACAGTATATTTACCCTTTATCTTCCCTGTTTGATTTCCAATATGCAAAATGTCCAAAAAATTACCACACTTAAATCATTTCATCTCCCACCAAATTAAAATATATATATATTTTGTTATTGATTTTTACTATTTTTTTCCGATGTTAATTATTACTGGTCCGTCTAAAAGCGCACCAAACTGGGCACCGTTCTTAACTAATTTCTCCCGCATTTATATTAGAAAACTATATATTTTAATGATGGCGATAATTATTAATCAATAATCATCTGAATCAATTTGTCATTCAGAATTGAACCATTAATACAATTTAAGTTATAATGATTGTTTTGCAGAATGTTTCTCCAGCTCTCATATCTATTACCCTGTACACCACAAGCGGGCGCACTTGCAGTGCAATCTATTTGCAATATAGTAAAGTAACCAGAGCAATGTTATGTTTGTGTAGAAGGGGCGGGTTATGGTAGCTGTGTGAACCTTGTAAACCTACAGCCAGTGCAGGTAAAAGCTACAGTCTATTTTCTTTCCAACACAAAAAGTCCTCAGTAGCTGCGACTGTATAATGTAAGTGTTTCCATGAATGATCATGTTTCACATATATTCCACAACATTAAATAAAACCATAACCAGAGAGATATATAATGTGCTTGATTCTTTATTTAATAAAACAATATGTTGGCGTATTGCCGTGCAATAAGGGGAATAAATCCTTCAGCACGTCTAGGTGAAAAAATAATTTACAGTAACTGCTTTCTGTTGGATCAAGCCATCATTGAATATTCAAGCAAAAATGACCAGATTTCCTTTAGATTTCTATTTCTTCCACTTTAGAGTATCAGCTTCAGGGTTGAATCTTAAATAGTGTGAAATGGAAAGCTAGTGCACTATAATCCCTTGTTCCACACACCAAGTAGTGCCCTTGATCAGGGGTTAGAGGGGTTTGGGATTCAGCCCTGTGTTAGAAGCTAGTTTGTAGCTCATGCAGTTAAGGATTACTAGCACACTTGTGACATGAAGTGATACATATAGTTAAACGTCCCACTCTGTATCATCACTTGCGGAATGCATTTCGTCCAATCAGATTACTCGATCTGAAATAACTGTTATTGTAATTTATTATAACGTCGTGTTATGTCATTTACATATTCATGTAGTCATTTTAATTCACATCTAATACTGCTGCCAAAGCTGATTTATCAAATTACTGTGTACTTTAAAATGCAAAGTGCGTACCAGAATTTACATGTAATTACAACATACGGTAATAAATAAATATTAGGCATTTCTTCTGTAACAATAATTCAGGAAGCAAACATTTTAGGTCTGATGAAATTGACATAAATCTGTAGCTATGATTTCATCGTCTTCAGAAGCATGACTTCAGCATTTCTCGGAAAGCCCACATTAGCATTCAGCTCGGTTACTTTTAGGTTTGATGAGTCTGATGGAGACGGTACTGAAAAGCCCCTGGTGTGCCGGTGTGCTGTGAGATTTGCTATGAGAACCGACAGGGGTGGTTTCGGAGACTTACTACTAGACATTACAGAGCATAATTGCTCTGATATCACTGCACACACACACACACACACACACACACTCTTTCTACTGTGATGGCCTAAAACTGATTTTATCTCTCTTGTATCTGTTGAAGCTTCACTGTATAAATAAAAGCCTTTCATGTTTACTGAGCGCACAGTCCTAGAGGGCGACGAAGTTCAGATCTTCAATACGAGCCTTCTGACAGGCCAGTATTTTATATCTACTGTAAATATTCAGGGTACAGAAAAAGATGTCCAGTCGCCAGACTGATTTATATACATGTATTGACATGGTTTAAACCTCTCTGAGACACTCTAGTGTCCAGACGTGGTACTACAGAGTCTGCCAAAATGGCTTCTTAAGTAATGGCTGGCTATATGGCTTCTTTTCCTGCCATCCATCTAGGAACCTCTATAGTCCAACTAGGGACCATGGACCACTGTATTGGTGACCACTGTATTTATTCACATTTGTACGACATTCACACACTATGGGTAATACCCCCGCCAACTAGCCTAATCTGCATGTCTTTGGACCATGCCAGAGTCAGTAGACAATGTTAACTCTGGAGAAAATAGTTTGTTCAATCATTTTGAATCCCAAATTTGGGCACAGCCATCCATTTGTCTCACCTTTCACTCACATTGTCAGTGTTCTAACCAAAATGTAGTAAATCCTAATGGTTGAACGAGCCATGATTGAGCACTGATTGTTATATTCATATCGGTACTGTACCTTCTAGGACTGTTCACTTGACCCTCACTGATTTTCATAAGTGCATGATGTGTATTTTGGGCTTTTTTTTTTTTTTTTTTTTTTTTTTCACCATGAGATTTTCAGGCTGTTTGCAGTGTTTGGGGCTTGTGGGTGATTTTGGTTCAACTTGGTCTTGTAAATATTATTGTGTTTGTGTGTCACTATCATTGCCTGTGCATGTTGCGTTCGTACTGTACTGTATGTGACCACTCAGTACCATATCTCTCATGCGTCTCTCTTTTTGTCTCCTGCATTTCTTCCTTGTTCCCTCCTTTTTTCTTTTTTCTTTTGCTTTTTGCAGAACGCAGACAAACTCTACAAGGGACAGCTGTCGGAGTTCACCCCTCTGTCTTCTACCCACACCCCAACTGTACACAAACGAGGCGATGATGAGGATCAAAGCCACGCCCATCACAGGTCTGACTCCTCCCCTCGTAAAAAAGTGATGTACACCCGCTGGGGGGGTGGCCCCGACTACTGCACTTTCCGCCCTTTCTTCCGTTTTGGGGGAAACCCCAGGCTGTCCGGGATGCCGTACGCCTACTCCGCGCCCGGGCGTGAAACTTCCATCTGAAACGAAAGTCTAAGCTAAAGTTAAAGACTTGCACACCTTAGCGCAGACTCATGCTGAAATTAAAATCGTTAAAGGCTTCTTAAAGTACACACTTCACCAAGGCAGCACACAGCAACAAGGCTGGGTGTGTGTTTGTGGTTCAGAGACCTGCCCAAATTGGCCAGCAGATCCTTGGGAGTGTTCAAAGTGCTGTGTAAAGGGGCCTTGATTCCCTTGTGTATGTGCTTGTTTGTTACCCTGAATCACACCTTCCATGTGAAAATGACCTGAAACTAATGTCCTGGCACTGAGCAGCTATAATACAGCATACAGCTTTTCCACTTGATGGAAATGATCTGAATGTGGAGATATACACTCACCGACTACTTTATTAGGAGCACCTGTACGCCTGCTCATTCATACAGTTGTCCAATCAGCCACTCACGTGGTCGATCACTGGGAAAATACCAGGCCTATTATTATATTATTATTTTTTTGGATGACCTGCACCCACTGTAGCATCAGATTCCTGATTCGGTCAGTCAGGAGTGAAACCTGATGTGGTCCTCGCCTGTTGAAGGCACATCCATGCTGGAGTTTGGAAAGTTGTGCTTTTCTGCTCACCATGTTTGTAATTACATAACCTTGTCATCTCAAACTGGTCTGGCTGATGTTCTTTCAAGGTTCTTGACCTGTATCTGCATGATGTTACGCACTTCTGTGCTTCCGTGTGATTGGCTGATTGACTATTTGTTTGTGTTTTGTTTTTTTTCCCGTGAATGTGCAAGTGTACAGGTTGCGTGTATGACGTTTTAAACTTAGTTGCATGATTGTTAAACAGATCCTGACGCTTGTTTTATCCCCTTTTCTCTTGAATTTCTTCCCCTCTCTTCTTGTTTTTTTCTTCTTTCATGTTTTTTTCTTAGAACAAACTTGCGTCTGTTTTTGAGGAACACTCCGTAAAGGCGCTGTTATGTTGAATTGTAAGTGGCTGGATTTCGGCCATTGTTGCATCTTTACTCCATTAGATAGAGCTTGTTGAGAATGCCATAGGTTTGTGTGTGTGCTTGTTTTTGTGTGCGTTTGTGAGACAGAACTGGACTGTCACAGCTTTTTCATTTGTAATATGACCGCGCCAGTAAAGTATCTCTTGTATGATTGACGAGTTAATCAAAAGTCTAAAACTGAGTGGTCATGGCAGCTTGTTAGTCTTGTGTAGGTGATTAAAGATGTGCTACAGCTATTTATTTAGTGACGCTTTCTCTCCCTCGACCCATTAAATTGCTTTTCTGTTGCTTTTTCTTTTCTTTTTTCCCAACCTATCTACCTTAGCGTCTGTGTTCTTCTGCCTTAACACCGTACCATCTCCCATGCTTCATACTGTGGTCCGGACACCAAAGGTTGTAACATAATAGATAAACGGAGTAAACTAGTGTTCTTCTTGCCTTACACTGATTTGAAGGAGCAGGGAAACCGGCGCATGACGGCATTAGACGAATCCCACCGCACTGCCTTAAGTTCACACGCTGCACCAGCAGACAGCTGGATGGTAGACAGTTCCCTTTTAGACTGACTGCAGATCAGTTTTTTTTTCCTCTATTGCCATACTGTGTCACGTATGTGTATATATAGATATATCTATATTGCTATATTTTTTGGAAAAGACTAAATATTTCGGTTTGGATTTACGAATGGAAACGCTGGTTGAAGATCAGTGTAACAACAGGGATGTGCTGTACAGAGAGATGGATAGCAGTGGTGTGGTTCTCCTGACCATCTGCTACAGCCAGCTAAGCCAAGCCCAAGACTCCTTGAGAAGATTATTTATTTATTTTTGTTCCCTTGGCAGCACACGTTATATTTACTATATTGACTTGGCTAGCTGTACCTAACATTTGTATTGACAGTTTGGAGCCTTGTTTTGCTAAGCTGGCTTAATTGTGTCATTATAAACCCATCATCAACCTGATCATCTTTCAAAGTCACTGTCTGTTTTTGCCCGATGCACTTTTATCGATGTGTCACTGAATCAGCCAGTTCATTGGCTACACCTCAGATGTCTCCTGTTCACTATGTATCACTTCCCTTTAAGCCATTTGAACTCATAGTGAACTAATAAGAGAAACCATTTTGGATTTCCTAAACCACTATTAAGCGCAAAATAGATGTTAATAGAAATACAATAGACCATAATAGGGTGTTTTGTCTGTGCGATTTGAATGGTTAACGATGATTAAGGCTTCCTGACACGTCCATAAGGCCTTTATGACAGCTGACATAAACGGTTATAACGGCTAATTCCAATTGTCAGGTGTCTGCTCACGTTACTGCATCGTACCTTCATGGAGTTCCGATAACCTGAATTAAGAGATGATTGGTTTATGTAAACCAACCAGGATATTTGGATACCAGTCGTAGTTAAGCAACATTGCACGAGTGCTGTTGTACCGGATATCAGCATGGTTGTGATGTGTTCGTGTGTTAGTGCTAAAGGTATTATAGCCATGCTCATATTCAACACAACAGCATGACCTTGACTGGGATATGGCGTTTATACAACAGTTCCACAAATTATTAAGAGTATGATTTGTTTGTTTATTTAAGCAGTTATTTTGCTCCATCGTTCCACGCCTGGCGGAGCTGGCGGCTGACAGTTAGCAGGCATCAGTTAGTGGAATTAATTAATAAGAACAATTGATGGTGATGGTAGTTTTAAATTATTGATGGTACTATGTAGCGGAGAATAAAGCATGTAGAGGTGTTGGACAGTCCTTTAAATCTAGTAAGTTTCTCTTTACATTTCCATGTATTCCGCTTTAGAATATCAGCTCTGGTTTGTTAAAGTAATTAATGTTAATGTAGTCAAAGATTGTGACGCCGAGTGATACATACAGTATAGTTAAACGTCCCAGTGCAGTTACTGTCCGTTATCACCTCTCGTGGAAAGATCCTCATCCAAACACATTACTCAGTCCGAACTAACTGTTGTATAATAAATTATATATCAAAGACCTGGCAGCAACCTCCACATCAAGCTATGATATCTTTTTAAAAAATTTACACAAAGAGGACTCGATCAAATAATACATCTTAAATGATTGACAGCTACTGTATATAGTCATGACAGTCATGAGTCATGATCCAATATTTTCAATATTAACCAACACTCCAACAAGCCCTGCCTTAATTATCATTCTATTTCTTATATCCCCTCCCCACTCCAAAATCTCTTTTTTTGCTGTGTCAAATAACATTATATAAATCAGCGGTACCGAGCGTTCGGGTTCAGCAGTAACCACCAGGTGCTCAGGGTTGGGTGGTGCAGGTTGCAAAGTTGCTGCACATCACTTTTACTTAAAATCTAGACACTATTAAGGTTTTTTTTATTGCTAAATGTAACATCTTTTTCCTAGAGGACGAGGCACGAATGCAGCAAATTTCCTGTTATTATGAAAAGCTTTTTACAGTCTATTGAAAATCAGCATCTTTTCCCCCTTTGTATATTTACTCTATCAGAAAAAAAAAAACATCCTTATTTCTTGCCATGGTATTACTGTATGTATTGACATTCATTATGCAACACTGGTCTTAGTCATATGTCAGTCTGACATCACAGCAGTACACTGAGCTACAAAGTCAGCTGTCTTGACCTTAAAACAAGAATATACTGGACTGGATATATAGTATAACAGTATAAAAAAAACTCAATAGCGATTGTATCAGCTTGACCTGATGAAGGCAGTTTTTAACAGCTATTGGAATAGCGATCGATTGTATTCACGTAGATTTATGTCAGTTGTCATAAATGGTTTATGTACAGTTGGTGTCATGTTGCTCAAGGAACACACGCCCTAATCGTTCTTATAGTGCAATATCATTATAGGATATGACGGTTTGCTTTGTCAGATTTCCTTTTACATTCCCTTTATTTTTAATTTTTTGTCTCCGTCTTAGTCTTCACTTGTATCCTCAGTCGTTTCAGGGTCAGAGCCTCCCTCTCTCCTCGCTTTTTGATGTCTTTTACCATCTTGGCTTCCAAAAATTTCCATGGCTGTTCATTGATCTCTGAGCTTTTAACCATTGTCCATGTCAGAATTAGAGACAGAGACAGAAACACGCATTGAGCGGATATATATTGATTGCTACGATGACCAATGTTAAGATAGTGTTTATTTCTGTTTTCATTTTAAACATTTTAGCTGCTTGTGAGTAGGTGCCTTGTGGTTGATGCACGTCCATTGAGTTAGGAAGTCCCAATGGCTGCTTGTATACTTAAAATATATTAAAAAAAATTATTATTAAATCCTTTACAACATTAACAACAAGAAACAAGAAACGCCAAGGTCGAAACTTCCTTGACTGGTGTCACGTGACATTATTTTTGGGACATGCAAAGTGTTATTTTGAAAAAGATGGCAGTTTCTTTCTTTATTTTTTTAATTTGTGAGAGATTCTACACCTAAATGGAAATGTTGTAAATGAATGTGTGTCGGCGATGAGGTTTACAGTTATAGAATGAATTCAGGAATTAATGAACTAATGAATGAAACATGAATGGGTGACTTTGCTTCTGGTCCAAAGCTGCACTGTTCTACAGTATGTGTCTGAATGTAATCATCATTCATTATTTAAAGTCAAACACATAATCAGTTGATCAGTGTCTGGATGTTTGCATGTTACCAGTAGCTGCTAAGCCTAATCATGCATCTTTTTACATCCTGCTAGTTTATTATATATGAGCATTCTATATACCGTATGACTGACGACAGGTTGAGAGTTAAGAGAGTTTTTTTTTTTTTCTTCTTTTTTTTTCTTTTTTTACCTCCAGTGACTCTCTGAAAGTCCTGGGATTAGAACTTAAACTTTTAAATTATAATGCATTTTCCTCAGCTTTGATTGGTCATTCCTGAATTTGCAAAAGCACTTGTAAAACATGAAACCAAACGAATTGCATTCTGAATGTTGTCCCATTCTTAGTTGCTACCACTATACGGGTCTGTTTTTACAACCACTAATATACGGAAACTAAACTAACTACTGTAAATGTTCAATTCTATTCATTTATAACACTGTTTGTTTTTGTTTTTTTTTATTTTGAGAAATGTTTAAGATTCTGAATGTATTAAAGGACAAGTCTAAAAAAAAAAAAAACACAAACGTTGCTGACGAGGAGTGAAAGAAACACTCACCATTCAGCGTTATTTCATTCGGCTATATGTCATTTATATCTTCCACCAGTAGCTATCCGGTTATTTTGTGTAAGTCATACTGTAGTTGTGAACAATAATACTAATGATGTGAACTGTGCACATTTTTGTGAGCTTCAGGAAGGCAGTGCAGGATCGAATCTCCTTCACACATATGTTTCATACGAGGGAAGTCACTTGTGTTGCTCTTTGTGCATTTTTCTTTTTTCTTTTCTTTTCCGACAAGCCACTGTATTGTGTAGGAATTCTTTCTATGCCAGGAATCAGATAATCGCCAGACATTGGTTTCTATTAAAAGACTGTATCTTATCCTGTCGAACTGACAGATGTATAAATATTTTGTATATCATATTGAAAAAAGAAAAAAAAGCTTTTTGCTATTTTTTGTATTCAGAGGTTCAAAAAGTACCACTCGATTTACCATATTAGATTTGTTTTCTATCAACCAAAATTGAAGATACGGCAGACGACGGCAACGTCAAACCCAGTAAACAGAAGAGGTTGCGGAATAGCTTTAATCTTCTGCTCCTTCTACGATCTCACTTTAGGATTTTGAGTTTGCATTAGTCATGTCGACGTGCACTGTTCGAGGACGCCGCACATTGAACCTGGGGAGACACTTTGGTGTCCATTTTCGCTGCTGTTCAGAAAGTGTGACCAAATACTATTCTAGATGTCTATACTATTGTAAAGGCTTTACTGACTCTAGTGGGGCTAAATCAACGCCAGCCTATTCATGTTAATCGAATGTCTATTTGCTTTTAAAATATATTCTTTCTTTTACTTTTGTTTTTTTCTCAATTCGTCAGCACAAAGTGTGATGTTGCTCTTAACTAAGTCTATACTGTATATTTAAAATGTATGTAGACTACTGTACACCTTACAGTATATATTTAGTCATATGAGTCATTGTACAGTTTGGGGGTCTTTTTTGTATACAGTTTTTAACAGATTGGTATCTGTAGATATATGTGGATTTTTGCCAGCTTTTCTGTAGTTATTAACAGCAAAAAAGCTGTAAAATTGCTTGTAATAAATAGACAAAGAAAATTATTTGACTGTGTAATGCTTCATTTGTATTATCACACTTCTATAGTGTATTATTATAATGATTTATAATGAATCTTAAACATTGATAAATGTTTAAGATTCTAAATGTATTAAAGGACAAGTCTGGTTTTTAAAAAAAAAAAAAAAAAACCAAAAGAAATGCAAATGTTGCTTATTCACAGGTACGTACGTACATAGAATAAAAGCATGTCATCATTGATATGTTGAATTTTTTTTCAAGAATTTTTTTTTTATTGATTTTAAGGAAGGAGTTTCCAGTGTCAGTGCTTTTTTTTTTTTTTTTTTTAACAGTCATGAGAAAATCTTCAAGACTTTCTGCGTTCTTTACTTTCAAGCAGTGGCGGCCGGTTAATAAGGGCCCCTTATAGTTAGGCAGAGAAGAATGCTACTTTAGCAAGTAATTATTTAACATAATAATTATTTATTTTAATAATGAAATAGTCATTTAGTCACAATATTCCCCTGTTAATATAATTTATTTATAATAAAAAAAAAATCTAAACTTTATTACATTCATTCGTGTTGGTGTACGCGGGGCGCCGGACAAACGAGTGTCTATGTAGGCACGTAAATTTTTGAAAAGCATGTGATTTGAGGCTGAGCTCTAATTTTTTTTCAAATCATCCTTTTCGAACCCTCCCACTTTTGTTCTTAGCGAATCAATATTTTTTATTAAGTATTTGGGCACATGTGATTGGACCGTTCTCAACTAGTCTTATTAACGGTCAGCCGATTGTTAGTTAATGTGTTTTCATTAGTGATTGACGTGGAAGCCAGATAAATATGAGAGTAAATTCTGTCATTTCTTTGCTAAAATACCCCTTTGCAAGGCGATCGGGCGAAGAAAGAAAAAAAAAAAGTTAAAGAGCTTGGACTAGATCTAAGGCTAGTAACTAGAGCTTGGACTAGATCGACCTGATCTTCTAATTAAGCAGCAGTCAAAAAATCTAATTTTGCACCAGCCACTGCTTTCAAGAGATGGAAAAAACTGAACGGTTGGATATGGAACAACTGTTTATACCTATAATGCAAGTGATGATAGATAAATGTTCCGTGACATAAAATAACTATAATCAGGGAAAATGTAAATGTTTTTTTTTTTTTTTTTTTTAATTGAAGAAATTGTTAGCATCTACAACTTCAGAGACATAAAAATGCTATCAATGGCAGTGGTGGACAAAGTACACAAATACTATACTTGACTAAAATTTGTGATACCCAAGGTAAAAATATTACTCAGGTAAAAGTAGAATTTACATTTCTCCTCGATCTACATTCTTCTTGAATAAAAGTACAACACTTTTAAATTTGCTTAAGTATCAAAATTACTAAGCTTGAATTCCATTATCTCATAGTAGCCTTTAAGTCATGCAGATATGTAGTGAAGTAGAAAGTACAGATATTTCCTGTAGAGTGTAGTGGAATAAAAGTAAAAATAAGTATTATTTATATATATTAATAACATAAAAAGTAGTCTAATAAAACTCAAATCATACCATGCCATTGTTGATTGATTTTCTTTAGCACTTGCCACAGATTCTCGATTGGATTTAGATCTGGACTTTGACTGGTCCATTCTAACACATGGATATGTTTTGTTTTAAACCATTCCATTGTTGCCCTGGCTTTATGTTTAGGGTCATTGTCCTGCTGGAAGGTGAACCTCCGCCCC
>JAQQZS010000010.1:9605236-9634692 GCA_030068045.1 Platyallabes tihoni | reverse complement strand
ATGATCAGGCCAGTGATTAGTATACTGGTGATGCTGAATACTGAGTGGTTGGAACAGACAAGAGGGGAAATGAGGTCATTGCTGAAGTTGTTACAGAAACAACCAATTTATAAATCTTTAGGCACTTAGCAGCTTTCACACAGTAAAACATCCGTTCCTGTTTCTTTAATTTAATCTATTTAATTCAATTAATTTCATTTCATTTCATTTCGTTTCATTTCATTTAATATGAAGAAATGAGTGGTGGCTCAATACCTTTGCACAATACTGTAAGATTATCTTAGGCTTTTATTTCTTGTTTAAAATTTCACAATTTGACCAATCAGCCAATTCAAATTCATTTCTGCCAAGGTTGTAATCACACTATATGTACAGTATATGTGACTGACTCTAACTCTCTTAACATGTGGTTTGTGCTCGCTGCCATTTTATTTGCCTTTGGTTGCTGAGATACAGCAAGTCAATTTTAAATTGCTATGTGTTTCGAGATCCTAGACAGGAATGTGTTTTAAAGTAGGAAAATACAAGGTTTTAGGCATCACACTGTTTCAAACATCAAACAAACAAATACATAAAATGTTGTTCAATAGATAGTTCAGTAGAGAGGTCTTAGTTTCTTAACATTGCTCTGTTAAATTGTTATTATTTGTAGATAATAACAGATTTGTAGATTTTTAGAAGAGCAACATTAGAATTAGTGAGTCCGTACAGGTGTTGTGTGTACTGTAGGTCTGACAGAAAAATCAGATAAGGATTAAAAGTACTTCATCCAAAAATGTTAATGTGAGTTATGAATACATACATCTAAATTTAGCATTATGTAAAATTATAAAGTTGTTTAACTTGCCTAAAATATCTTCAATTTACTTTAGCATTGCATCCTGAAGTTGTATCTACTCTAGTTCAGTGCCCTATTGCCCCCCAGGTAGTGGCAGGTTGATAGGATGATTATTTCTTTGAGAGAATAAAGTGGCTGCTAACTGAGCCACAGCGATAACCTACAGGTAATCAAGGCTGGGACTGGACAAAGCGACCGACCTGGAGCTCCACCGCCTCTACTCAGATTCTGTTACCTGTTGTCTATTCACATAGCATAATAGGGCAGTAACTGGAACCAGCCACTAACCAGCCAAATTTGGCTGTCTGTCAGGTTCATTGTTTTCTTCTGGGCTGAAACAAAACACCAGGGGAGATGTGGGTATCAAAGGGCTCGAGGCCTTTAGCCATGACCCTGGAGTGGTGGCAAACCGTGACCTGTACTGCTCTCTACAATTCCAGTGACTTCAGAGATGGCTGCAGTAATGACTTGTTCAGAACAACCTAAGTGGTAACTTACTTCTCAAACAAGTACTGAAGTTCCCATTAGCCAGGTTCTGCTGTACAGTAGCACCCTGAAGAAAGAGAAAGAAAGCAACCCAAGAGATGTCTATTTATAGGCAGAAATAATAATAATAGCAACTTATTTAGACTGCCTACTTGCCTTTTGAGAGAGAAAAAGGCATAAAAAAGAGAGAAAGTGTGAAACAGAGAGAAGGGGTGAAAAACATGTTATAAATAGAGAGAGAGAGAGAGAGAGAGAGTGTGTGTGTGTGTGTGTGTGTGTGTGGTGGATCAGGTAAGTAAATGTGGAGCCACAGTGACAGTTTGTTCACAGTTGGAGGTGATGGAGACAAAGCTCCCTTCCCCAGAGATAATTACAGTTTAGATATGCTTTCCCCTTCTGCTTTGGTCATGTTTATACAACCTGTTATAACCTCTCCATTCGTTTCCTCTCTTCTCCTCGCTCAGTTTTCACATCAGTAGTTGGGGAAATAAAAACAGCAGCATTTTCAACTAATCTTGTCTAAAGTATTGCTGCAATATAAATACCATGCCATGTTATTCATTTTAACTTCTGCTGGGTTTGTATGATTTGAAATTAATTTTTGAAATATTACGTACTAGAGCCTTGATAAATCATGATTAATGCGTGGACATGTAGAAGTTATATAACTGCTGGTTTATTATTCAGTTCTTCATCTTAAAAAAGCATTTTCTTTACTTTTCCATTACTTACAGAAACTAATTGAAAATGTATGTAGTTCTGATAAGGCATATATGATACCAAAAACCCATTTACAAACAAAAACTTAAGAGCAAAAAAAAGTATGATATGCAAAACCATTAACAAGACCTCAAGGTAAAAATCCAGCAATAAGTCATAATTCACAACAGCATTTGGTCAAAACAGAAAGGGTGCATCCTTATAAAACATTATATTTCTAATTCGCTTTGTGTGTCTTGCGTTTTCAGTCCACTGTAGACAAATAATGTAACTGCTGACATGAAATTTCACATTCATAACCAACAATGGGTCTAAAATAAACTGAGGGTAAGAACAGACATTTCAAGGACACTGAAGAAAATAAATATCAACAATACAAATATCGCTTTAGATTCACCTTCCAGGCAGTGCTTGATCTTCTACATTCTAGTGCTATTTCTTTTTGTTCAGGAGAAAAACAATCGAAGTGCAGCAAAATAAATAAATAAATAAATTAAAAAACAAGGGGTGCATCAGTTGAGGCTGTAATTCCCTGGTCTTCACCTTCACTTTAACTATTTGACAACTATCCAGTATAAACATGGAGAGCTTTATCTAGTTGACCTCAAAAGATCTTGTTTTAGGACAATTACCCAATTCCTAACCTAATAGTTATTTATATATATATTTTATATTTCCTATGATTTTGTTATTTACTCTAGAACTTAAGAGAAGGAGCTACTGTATAGCTCAACAAAAAGCATAAAATTAACTGAACTTAAGAACCCTGGCTTTATTTTTGAGTGCGTGTGTGTTTGCATGCATATGCAGTCAGATTACGGTGCTATAATAGGAAGTATAAAATATATTTCTTTTGCTGTGTTTTAATCCTGGATCTGTGTTTCCACTAAACCAGTTGAGCATTTCTGCAGTGTGGACGCTGTAATAATCAGTGTAAAAGTGGATCAGAACGGTAGGAGTGTGTGCACATGCTTGTGTGTGTGCGCGCGTTTGTCTTGAGACAGGGTATCACTAACATGCATGGTTCCCTGGTTAAGCAAATCCCTGTCTAGGATTTGCATACTGCTAAATACATGAGAGCACACAAACATGGAAGAGGATTTGGAGACACACATATACACACACATATACACAAACACACATGCACACACTTGAATGGAACTGAGCGATGGCAGTTACTCAACCATTTCATGAGACCTTGTCATACCTAATTCAACGCATGCATCTCATAAGTGCTTCTGTAGACCTACAGTACATGTAATGAAGCAACTGTTAAAACTTAGAAACTTTCTCCTAGTGCTCCTGGAATTGGCTTGGGATTCACCATGACCCTGACAAGATAGTGCACTTTTTTGCTGTCAGGAATTTCCTTCTACACGCCTCACAATTAAACCTGTAAAACAGCTAACTTTCCTTATTTCCTCGATAAAACTGAGTAGCATTATAGCGTGAAAATGGGCTCCAGGTAACCAGCCTCATTTTGTTCATGGAGAGTTATGAAGTCTATTGCACTATGCACCATGACAAGCCAGATTGTTCCCACTGCTTTCCTGTATACCACACTCTTTTCTCTCTGTAGAAACAGCACAGACAGTTAAATCATGGATGATTGTTTTTTAACAGTCTGAGCAGCTGTAGCCAGCATTGGAGTTAGAAATGGGGTTTGGTTCCAGCACCTGCACAGTCTGTTTACAATTTGGTGATTTTCCAACAATACAATATTATGTCCACATTACACCATGTGTTTCCTTGTGTAACTACTGACCCTCCTGCATTTTTGGTCCACCGTAGAACAATAATGCTGACATACATACATGCATATACAGGTTACAATATTGTTATAAAGTAGCATTTGCAATCAAACATGTTTTTGTATTTGTAATCAAGCATGTTCTTGGATTAATAAAATTATTTTGCTTTCATTCACTATGAGCTCCCTCTTTGATTTCAGCACCTGGACAGCTCCTGGGTGTCTCCTGTGCCCTGGATAACCCTCACCATGCACAACTTATTCCCTATCTAACATAACTGATGTTATTAATCAGTAATAATCAGTTATAATTATACCAAATAAATACTACCAAATGGAATTGTACATCTATATAAATAAATATGTGCTATATTTAGATAAAGAACATTTAAAATGATTAACATGATCGACCATTAATATGGTTTGGGTTCCATTGGTAGAAACCAGAGGAATTCAAACCAATAAAACTTAACTAAATATGTATTTTGCTGAATGTGCTTAGGATTTGAATTGTTTGTATTGAATAATGTATTGTACAATCTGAGTAAAGTATAGTTTTTTTTATGAGGTGGTACTCCTATTGATATAGTGTACATTTTAAAATGGCTTATGGTAAATAATTTGTCCATGATTAACTTACATAAATAAATCTAAATAAAAAGGTGTAATAAATGAATACACCTTTAAAGCTGTAAATCAGTTTTTACTGAAGTACAATCTAAAGCTATAGTTTTAAAACTATAGTTAAACTATAATAATGTCTCACTACATATCTAAAAATTATCACAAGTGAGAATTCCTGTTTTGTATTTTGTAAGAAAAGATCAACCTCACCCTCTCTTCTTCACATAAGCCACATATGTTGACTCGTGCAAATTCCTCTGCATTTGCAATCATGAGACCATACTGGCCCAGCAGAATAGAGGCCTCTAAAACAGCTAATGAATGCAAAAGGGACAGGGGTGGGCGGACAGCTAGACTGGGCTTCTTTGGGCAAGTGTGAAATGGAGCGTCACGGGGCAGTGACAGAGGTGCAGCTGCGCGTGAGGCCTGTGAAACACCAAGAGAACAATCGCGCTCACTGTGCACCAACCGTGCGCTCTCCAAAAGCCCATTAGCATAGGCCGCTCTGCCTGATTAACTCTCATAGCCGGCCAGGGACTAGTCCTTTGTCCACTAATCAGCGTAAAACATTAAATTAAAGATGGATGTCAAGGTTGCAGAGTGACATCAAGCAATGCCTTTCAGTTTGACACTGTCCCTAAAATGTATCGATTTTCCCAGTCATATGAAATGTTTTAAGGTCTGTAGCACTGGTTTGCAGTGAGAACTCAGGTGGCCTGCACAGCACCCTGACCACAAACCCACTGAAGACCTTTGGTATAAACTGAAACATGAACTGCATCCCAGGCCTCCTCAACCAATACCCATGCCTGGCCTCACTAATGATCTTGTGACCGAATGATCCAAAATCCAGTGGAAAGCCTTCCCAGGAGAGTGGAGGTTGTTATAACAGTAACCTGAAAATGGATGTTCAGCAAGGACGTATAAGTTATGGAAGTTTTGCACAATCATTTGGCAAAATAGTGTACATAGCAGTCACCTATTTATCAAAACAACGCCATCAAAAATGTTCAGTCTATTTGCAGTTGCATGCAGATCATTTACCAGACAAAAAACATTCACAGAATTTGTAGTTCCATTGAATTTGGAATCTCTGAAACTACCTACAAACATCTGTTAATGTTAATATATGGTTAATACACGAACAGTCTGTTGATCATATGGTTTGTGTGCACTAACGCATGTTCCAGAATTGAAGTTTAAACTGCAGTTCTTGAACTTATCCTCCTGCACCTGCACCACTTGTCTGTTGTGTGTTAAGGAATTTGCTGAAGCCTGTATTAAGCTGAGGGCAAATGAAGAAAAAGTTCCAGCTGTGCTGAGACAGACCGACAGATAGAGAAAAGAGAAAGAGAGAGAGAGAGAGCGAGAGAGAGAGGTGGATGAATGATGGAGGATGGAGACAATAGAAAGAAAGATGTGCCAAACCTATTTTCCTAACACTGTGTCCTTCTTGTACACTGCTCCTGAGTCAACCCACTGACTGGACAGGAAAGAATGTTCTTTTTCAGCATTTCATACTCAACATGAACTGAGATCTGGGAAATCAAAGGTTGGGTATGTAATAATGTAATAATAAGCATATTCAATAATAAGAGCAGGGGTTGTTCCAATCATTAATAATAAAATGTAGTACCTTTACTGTCATTTGACATTGAACATGATGCTAAAATGTAGTAGAGGAGGAGTGAGGGGCATAAACCCGGTCTCTCGCCTCACTGTGAGCTTGTGGATTAGGCAAGAGGCTGCAAGATTGCGAAACACGCCAACGTGTAATTGCTTGATAAGGCGCGAGCGGAATTTATTGGCCCGGTTGGTGTTTCTGCTGCGCGCTAATCTCGCGCCTCTCCAATCGGTCTTCATAATCTTCCGTGGCAGAACCGCAACCAGTGGCGTCAGGAGCGAGGTTTTTTTTTTTGGAGAGCTGAGAAAATATGCAGGAGAGTGATAAAGTCGATGCTAATTAGGGACATTTAGGACAGGGTTTACAAACGTGGCGGGGTGAGGTGGGGGGTGAGGATATGGGCCAATAATGGATGCTGTTTCTCACTGCATGGTGAAGTGGATTTTAATGCCAGGAAGGATAGAATGTTTGGATCTTCGTGTTATTGGTCAGTTTGGTTTGTTCTGATGTGTGTAGGAAAGTGAACTAGTGAACTCTGCCAGATAAAACTTGTGTCAGCTGTTCAACTCCTAACACATCTTTAACAAAAAAAAGTAATATTTTCTAGAGTTTTAGAGTAAACATTTAATTATGCAGTGATGCAAAAAATATGTTCGAATGTACCTAACCAGTACTTTTGTAAGTACCTTTTTTTTTATTAACAGTGTATTGTAATAGGTTAGTATCAATGTAAGTCAGTTATTAGAGGTAAAACTGAAAAATTGCAGAAGCAGGAAAGTGCAGTGCATATCAATTATTAATGAAAATCTATCTATTTGGTTTAAAAAAAAAACAGATCCAGATAGAAGATTAAATTGTGTGCAGTCTATAATGTTGCTTATATATCTCTATATAAATCGTTTAGCATAATTAACATTCATACGTTATTTTACAGATTTGTCATACAATTTGTGTTCTGTAATGTAAATGGATGAGAGAGAAAACAGGATATTCACATGGATTGCAAATGTTCTTATTGCAGTCGTTTCACACTTTCAGGATCTAACTGCAATTAGACCCCTCTCCTTTATTTTGCAAAAACACACTCTTCCATTCAGACGATTTATCTAACATTCTCCACATTAAATTATTCTATTTACAACGGTAAGGGGGGAAAGAATCCCCGGATGTAACCCTTCCATTTCTCACTTAATTAGTATTCAAGTATTAGCGGCCCGTGAGCCCGAGTTTAGCTCTCATGGCCCTTTAATCCTTCTCCTTCTCCTTTCCATTCATCACAAATCCAGCTCACATCCTTCCTCGGTGAGAAATTCAAATTGTATTTTTTTCCTAGGGAGAAAACAATAAATTAACAGGCGAAAAGAAATATGCGCATTATGCAAAAATGGGACGGGAAATGAAAAGGAAAGAGACGATTTTAATTTAATAAATAGAAAAAACTTTTATATATATGCTCCCAGGGGGATTTATACTGAAGTGCGACTTAGACTTTGCGGACTGGACTTTAAATAATGTGGGTTTTTTTTGTTTGTTTGTTTGTTTTGTCTGTGATGCGTTTTCAATAGATCTCTTTTTTTATTTAAAAAGGTCCTGATCTTTGACCGACCCTGTTCCCCAACCCCCTAAACACGGACCAGTAACAAGTGCGGAACATGCTGAAGACTTCTTTTTTGTTAGGACTATTAAAATAATCTTTTCAGGAAATTACGTAACTAACATTTTTTTTTTTTTTTTTACAAATACCCTAAGTGTATATGTGTATATAAGACACCTTAAGTTATGGGAAAAATTCATGCACCGTTAATCATTTAACCCTATTCCAGGTTGACTATTTCATAATTTACTCAACCGCTTTAGTATCATTTACGTCAAAATGCACGTAACAGCAAATTTACTGAGCCTAAATAGGAAATCTTTAAAATGTATGCATAATCAAAAACTAAATAAAAACGTGAACAACAAAAGATCATCACAATTTGAACAACTATAACTTATTGTTATACAGTACCTACATTACAACTGTAGTGGATGTTAAATTGTCTATAAAATCACTGACTAAAACAATGTATTTTTTTTTTTTTTTTTTTTTACAGATTAGATAGACTAAATCACTTGAAATCACAAAAATTGTTACAGGGCAATAATGTAACATATAATTTAATAATAAAAAAAAAATAATAATAATAATAATAATAATAATAATAATACATTTTCAAATGGATCAGTACAAAATTTGTGTAACTGTAATAGTCTGAACTTTAGAACCTTGTAATATTTTCACAATATCTTTTAAAAATATTTTTTACGATTTCATTTTCCAATTAGCATTTAAACTTATGCATGTATGTATTTATTTATTTATTCATTTATTTATTGTTCGATTTTCACTTGGCTAACAGAGTGTTATGTATCAGGAAGTGTTGGACCGCACTGGAGTCGAGAGTCGATGCAAAGACCAAATTAACAACAGAGCAAGAGCAACAGCTGAGAAATTTATTCGTTTAATCCCAACGCAAAAACTTTGCATTTCTATTTGCAATAATAATAATAATAATAATAATAATAATCAAATGAAAAGTAATCAACGAACTATTTACAATTTGTTCAGACCTATCACTTTTTTTCCTCTATCATATGTGCACAATTTACAAGAATGAAAATTACAACGACAAAAAAGAATATCTTACATTCACAGGCTCAGTCACGTCTTTACAAACCAAACAATCGGGTTGTGAACAAATAAAATAACCTTTCAAATATAGTAGGCGTTTTCGGTGTACTAAATCTTGCGTTTCACAAATAATAATAATAATAATAATAACCATTAAAATATTTAAAAACTCATACGTTTTCTCAAGTTTTATTCTAGATTGTGTAAAGGCTGGTATCCTTTTTGCTGTTCATATTACATACTGGCCTAAAGCTATTATCTGAAGTAGGCAAACCGGAGAAATTAATTTCTGTTGCGATGACAGAACCAGTGAACCGAGGCTTAAATAATAATCACCTTTAAATTTACAAGAAAACATTCTGTACAAAAACAGCAGGTATTTATAATCTAAAAAGAGGTAAATATTTGGTTACTTGTTTGTGAATATATGTGGTTCAGTTTTATTATTTTGCTTCTTTCTTTAAATGTGCGTCAGCGGGACGGTTCCGTTAATGGCAGCTGCAGTGCTCTGGTAGTGCTGTGGCAGCGCGTGCAATCTGCTCTGTACAGACGCGTCACCAGCCTCCGCTGCCGGTAAGTACATGCTGATCATCTCGCGCAGGTCACCGGGACAGGGCGCGCGGGACGCGGCGCTGAGGGGAGGACTCCCGCTCGGCTCGGGCTTCACGAGCGATCCGAGCGTGCCTACGCCGCCCGCCGCCGAGACGGAGCTTTGGTGCTGCGTGTACGGCATGGCAGCGTAGGTCGACGGCGAGGCGCTCACGTAGCTCGGAGAGTTCGACATCGGGCTGTACTGCAGCGCGCTCATGTCGTAGCGGTGCACAGACTGCGCGCTGGCGGCGTGCTGATTGTGCGGGTGGTGGTGTCCATGGTGATGCGGGTGGTGACCGTGATGGTGAGCCCCAGCGCTTGCATGCTGTCCGTAGGCTAACTGCGCCTCCTGCATCATGGCTGCGGCGGCGGCTGCTGTGTACGCGCCGTTAGCCCAGCCGTTCACGTGTGCGTAACTCGCCGCGCCTGCGCCGCCACCGTGACCCACGGGACTCTCTAACCTCTGCGCAGTGCTCATCCCAAGAGTCACACCGCCACCGCCGGCAGAACTTGCAAGCAGCCCGCCAGCCAGGGAGTATTTGTCCTTTTTAAGCAGCGTTTTGGTCTTTCTGCGCGGCCGGTACTTGTAATCCGGGTGTTCCTTCATGTGCATGGCGCGCAGGCGTTTCGCCTCGTCTATGAAAGGCCGCTTCTCTGCCTCGGACATGACTTTCCACTCGGCCCCGAGCCTCTTGCTGATCTCCGAATTGTGCATTTTGGGGTTCTCCTGTGCCATCTTCCGCCGCTGCCCGCGTGACCACACCATAAATGCGTTCATGGGGCGCTTGACGCGCTCCTGGTTCAGTTTTCCCGCAGCATTTTGGCCCGCGTGCCCCGCACTCGTGTTCGTTTGGGGTGTCGGGGAATGCAAGTCCGTCTCCATCATCATGCTATACATTCACCTGGCTTTAACTTTCACACTCAACACGAGAGAAACATTCACTCTTAAGGAGCCAAGCAGCGGCGTCTCTGTCCTGTCCTGTCCTGTCCGCTGGCACGGACGCGTAAAAGAAAAGCTTCCCACAGAACGAGGAAACAGGTATACAATCCAAAACGATACAAGTCGTTAGTTTCTTTACCTTTCTTTTCAGCTTTTGTTTTTCTCATCCGGTGCAGTGAAAAGCCTCTGAGCTACTTTGGGCGACGCGGGAGAAAAGTTAGTAGCAGAGCGGCCATATGATGCGCCTTGACAGCCGCTAAATGAGAGCGAAGCGACCAATCAGGTTCGAGCCGAGGACTGATTTGCATGGCGCACGGTCACGTGACCTGGGCTCAGCTTCCACTCTCGAGCGCTCGGTAGGTAAACAGTATCCTACAAAGCCACGCTGGCGCGCGCATGTTGTACAAATTATGTACAATTGATAAAGAAATAGCATCCAAATCCCATAGAACTGAACTCTCTTGAGGCACAAACTATGATTCTGCATGCTTTGTAACTTCTTCTTACAATTTACTAGCACATATTTAACCAGTTGTTTGGGATTTATGTAATTCATAATATATATAAGGGGTTTCTGTAATTGTAAACATGAATTAAAGGGAAGGTGGATAAAATTGTTAAATAGGTCCAGGAGGCAAATTAAAATCGCAGTGGTGAATACAGCACGATAGAAGAGCAGTGCAAGAGTGCATTTAGTCTTACATTGCAGGATATATTGTTGTGTTGTTGTACATTCGATTTTAAACATTTTGATTAAAATCACATTATTGCTGGTTTTCTTTTGTTCACTGATCTGAAACTGTTTAAAAGTAATTGGCAACAATATATATGGATGTCATTACTAAGCAAACAAAATGTTAACTAAAAATATTATAATATTCGGATGTTTGTATATTCAAAAATACATTGTTTAACCTTATTTTTATAGAGAAAATTGGCTATGTTTTCATCTAGTTCAAAGGCCAGCACCAAAATTAGACCTTGCATAAGTAAATAACCTTTTTGGGGGGATTTTGAGATTTTTGACACTATATGTGATCAAATATGTGCTCGCCTAGCTTCGGGGTTTCTCCCACAGCTCGCTGCTTTTGTTTCGAGCTGGTTTAAAACCCGTGAAAGACTCTTTTCAGTAAATTGGTGCCACAGGTGCTTCCCTGTTGTGTCAGTTGCTAAGAAACAGGTGACTGACGCCCAGCGCACGTGCCACATCAGACCACTTTGTCTACAAGTGGCTTTAGGACATGATGGAAGCAAAAAAGGTTTTTATGAAACTGAAAAAAAAAAAAGAATTAACGGTGTTACACCCATCATAATAATAAGCGCGTGTTGTATTAACTGCGACATCGAAAATCATTTTCTAAATTATTTTATAAATGTCTTTTATGTCCTTAAGCTAAACAGCACAATCTAGTAGTTAATAGAGAAACCTAATGAATGCACAGCTTGCTAAAGATGAAGGACGGATTTCTGTTTTAGATACAATAAATTGGAGAAAATGAGAATGCTTTACAGTAAATTGGATAAAATGAAAGCACATCAAACTCTTATTTTAAAGCATCGCATCCCATTCTCAGTGGAGTCACACAGCCCTCAGGCATGTATGAGACTGCTGCAAAAGAAAATTCAGCTTGCATTTATTGATCTAAATAAATGTTATATTTGTAATCCGGTTTAGTGAAATTTTTAAGTGTCTGTTTTTTCTCAAGGGTCAAAGTTAAATGCAAACTGTCCTGAAGGATAACGCGCATTTATGTATATATATATATATATATAAAACAGTTTCTTATTGTTCTTGTTGTTATAAATAATTTTTTTCTAAATAATGTTCTTCTTTTTCTCTATTCATTCGTCCTCTTTGTTGTTACTGTTGTTGATGAGGATGATGATTATATGAATGTACTCGGTTGTTTGCTTGATTTATTAAAATTAATTTAATTACAATATGGTGCACTTTATTATCATGCTGGATTTAATCTTATTGATAACCTTGTTTATCAACATCTGTGAATTTCTTTGTTTCTTTACAAAAATCGCTTCATACTTTCAATTCTATAGTGAACTCTACTGGGATTATATTTATTTGTTTATTTTACTATGTTAAAAAATGCTACAAAACATTTTTTAAGTAAAAACATATATATCAGAATATCTCAATTAATTGTTAGTTAAAGAAAAAAATATATAAATATATCGCGACAGTGGAAAACAGTTAACAACTTAATCATCACACTCATCACTGCAAGAAGAATAGACATAGCTATTATGCAATTAGACGTTATTTGTGGAATTGCACTACATGCTTTGACAATGCTCGCAGTATTCCAGCTGGCCAGTAGAGCTAATAAAACACGATAATAAACAATGTGTGTGGCAGTGGAAGAAAACACCCAACAGAAACAAAGGCGACTACAAGGATATTGTCTTTATATCAGATTTTCTGAGTAAATCCCATGCAGAATACTTCTCATTTCCTTCAAGCCAGTTATTCAGTACATTTGCTACTGACTCGATATCACGTGTGTTTGTAGCTGAACATAGTGGAATTAAAGAACGTTGTAATTTATTGAAACAGGACATTGACCTTAATAAATTACATTATTATTATTATTATTATTATTATATTTTTAATCAAATGTAATTTTAATTAAGTGGTTAAATCATAGTAAGATGTGTATGAAATTAGAGTGAGACAGGATGGAGGCCAGAGTGAAACAAGAAGTAAGAATGAGAAAAATAAGAAATGTGAAATGAGAGTGAGATGAGATAGAGATGAGATTAAAAGTAAGATGAAAGTGAGCTTCGAGTGAAATCAGATTGAGACAGGAATGAGATGAAAGTAAAATTTTGAAGGTGAGACCTTAATGAGAGTGTCGACAGAATGAAGATGAGAGTGCCATGGGAATGAGGTTAAAGTGAGATGAGAGAAAGATGACATTGAGATGAGAAAAAGATAGAATGCACTGTATATAAGAGTGAGATGACAGTGAGATATTGTTGAAATGGGATGAAAGTGAGATTGAAAGAGATGAGTTTGAGATGAAAATGAGACAGGATGGAGATAACAGTGAGACAAGATGTTAAAGTGACACACGAATGCGGTGAAAGTGAAACGAGAGTTAGACATGATGGAGTTGAGAGCGATTTGTGATTGAGATGAAAATGAAATGAGAGTGAGACAGGATGGAGAAGGGAGTCCAGGCTCTATTCGGTTTGCATGGACAGAGAAGTGGTTTCCCTTGAACCTGGGAGCGCAAGCACCTGACAGATGTTGACCGTGTGCAAGCATGCGCTGCAGCTCTTCAGCCCATTTTAAAGCATAAATGGGAGCATGGGGGAGAAAGGGGGGAGCCGAGGGCCAAACTTTTAAGCCCATTTTCCAGTCGCATGCTTATTTTCGGCGTCATTTTCACGTCGTTCACCGACACGCTGAGTACTGAGCAGGAGAAAAATGAGGCATGAAACCAGGAGGAAGGGGGGGGGGGGGCTGTGGGATAACAGTCTCTCATCTACCACCGTGGCTAAATCAGTAGTCAGAGAAGCAGAAACGGAGTATCACAACTCTAAAGCGCTCCGTTCTCACCTCCAGCACTGTGCCTGCAGGAACCTCAGCACGCCACGAAGAAAGACATACTCACTAATGCGGATTAATGTGGACCATGGTCCTTTTTATGGGAAAAGAAATGGTTCCTGTGAGATTTTTAGGCATTCATTAAGTGCATGCAGGAAACATATAAGAAAAAAATACTTTCAAAGGGTTTTATTGGATTTTTGTTTTACATTTTTTATAATATACTATTTTACTCTTGAATATA
This sequence comes from Platyallabes tihoni, assembly GCA_030068045.1. Classification (NCBI taxonomy): domain Eukaryota; kingdom Metazoa; phylum Chordata; class Actinopteri; order Siluriformes; family Clariidae; genus Platyallabes; species Platyallabes tihoni. The sequence continues at coordinate 9,620,636 of JAQQZS010000010.1, read as the reverse complement.
AACAGAAACATGTACACTTAAGATTTCTGCACATTAATTCAACATATTTGTGCATTTTAACAAGAAGACACACATCTTACTATGAATCCAATCAGAATAGTCATAACAATCATTCATACAATTAAAATTGGTAGACTATTACATCCATAATGCAACTGTGCTGGAAAAATGGTAACCAGGACACAAGATGGAATACTTTGCACACAATCACATATTTGAAATAAATGAGCTGTTTTTTATTGTAGTAAACTGAATGTTATACTATATCATATTATAATGTTATATATTTGAGTAAGAATGCAGTGCATGAATTTCGCTGCACAGTTAGAGACAAATGTTTTACAGAAATATTCTTCAAGAAACACTGAATAACCTCAAATGCGAAGAAGAATATCTTGAATCATGTCTTAATGGGCACAGCAGTGACAATTTTATGTACTTTAAATTCCTTTATTTAAAGTTAGGTTAAAATTTTGTGGTTCCCTGTTCCCCCATTTCATGCACATGTGGGTTAAATGAGAGGCATTTTTCTAGTGGCACATTAACACTGCTTTACATATTCCAACATAAGGCTAATTCTCCACTGCATATCCATTACATAAAAGCAATGCAACAACTTAAAATCAGAAAAGTTTTATTTAAGCTTGGGTAAATATAAGCGTTTTTTTTTTGTTTTTTTTTTATCTTGAATAGAATTGTACAAAGATTGTCCTGCAAAGTTTTCTTGCATAATTTTTTTTCTATCTCTGTTATTTGTGTCTTTAACTTTGTAGGCTTTAAAATAACCTTTACTGAATCATAATACTAAAATGCATACAGTAAATAAAAGCCAACAATAAAAAAATATCATAAAATTAATTCCCATAAGCAAATTTTATTACGTCCATAAGAACAGTATATGTCACACTTGTGGTCTTTTTTATGAGGGAAAAAATCTTGCTGTGCTAAAAGCAATTTTAAATAATAAACATTAATTGTGAAATTTTACACATTAGACCATTTAATATAGATGTTCAACAAATGTTCACTCTTCTTCTCCTAAACTTTTTTCCATTTTATTTATAATTTTTTTTTGCTTCTCTTACAAACAAACAGATAGACAGCCAGAGACACACACACACACACACACACACACACACCCACACACACACACACTTCTACGTTCCAAATTAGCATTAGCGGCTCATCAGAACACCAGAGGCCTTGCAGATAAACACACACGAACACATGAACACGTGCTCTTATATTCACACACACCGGGATGTGTTCGGTTTCCACCTGCCTGCGCTCCTATCCCTGCTGTTAGCTTGGGAATCTCTAAGCTCACAGGCCTCTCCTACCCAACCAGCAAGCAGAGTCAGCTTCATAGGATCAGCTGAAGCTTCTAGAAACAACATGTTAGTGCACTACGGAGGTTAACACTATCAAAGGCATTTTTCTCTCTCGCAGGCGATTCGCATAAGCTTCCTGTCACAACAGCTGTCAGGTCGACTGCATGAGTTTTGATTTGACAAGGCTCATGGATGCTGCCATAACTCTGACCTAGCCAGTGTCTCTCAGTACAGTTATGACGTTTGATGCAAGCATGTATGTGAAAGGCGAGGTGACGGAGCCGATGGAAGAGAATGTTTTTTTCTTTCATGGTTTGTACACGAGGGATTGAAAAATGCTTTAAATCCTTACATCTCAGTATCTTGAAGGTTACGAGTGACAGAAACTTTATTTGAAGAGACAGCAAGTGTTCTGAAGAATAGACAGCAAAATGGATTAGTATAACCTTCAAATATAAAAGTGCAGTGAAACACTGCAGGAAAGAACATAAATGAAAAGCAGAGAATTCAATGCACTGTAACCTTTAATCACTGTTGAGGATGGTGACAGCTAAAACAACCTGTTGATGCCTCAGTATGCTATGATTATCGGAACAACAAAGTTAAACGTCTCAATCCCAGCTATCACCAGTGTGCTGGTTTGCAATTGTTATTTTTTTTAAATTGATTTTATTATTATTATTATTATTATTATTTGAATTACTGTTGATTTGTTAAAACAGCCTTTCTTAAAGCATGTATCTTATTCAAGAAAATCAAAAATCATGGTCTTCTTGCAAAATTGTAACAATTCACATAATAAATGTTAAAGATTATTGTTAGGGTTAGAAAAATAATTAATATTTGTCTCCATAATTACCAATTCATTCAATTGCAATCTAATCATCAACAGCCAATCTCATGCCCTCACGTTTAAATTCAAACAAGACAAGGTTATAGTATTATAATGAATATAGTATTAACTTATAAACCATTAACAGGACCCTGTTAAAATTTGAGATAATCTATAATTTTATCTCACATCTCATTTTTTTATTAATGATTCAAGAAGAGGTGCTAGTAACAATTATTTTAACAATAACATTTAACACTAGAACAAATATTTTAAATTCACAGATCATTCATTTTAAATGTAACTATTACAGTAGAAAATAATTATTCAGTGTATTGTGGCAACAACGAAAAATTAATTCTTGAGGGAAATAAAAATGGTTCTTACAGGAACCATAAATGGTTTCACTAAAAAGAATATTTGCTAGAATATTGGCTAATGAGAACTGACCCAACATATGGGAATCCTCTTTCAACAAAGAAAAATCACCTTTAATTAAAATAATTTTCTCATATCCTGGGTGTACAAGCATCAAACCTAACATGGTGATGTGTTTGTAAATTGCTACAACATACACTGCTTAATTTGTAAGCAAAATGCTGATCATTAAGGTTAGCATTAAGGGTAGGTTACGTCTTCATGCGTATGAATTCAATCTAGTTGCATTGTACATACAAGAATTTGTATGGTTCTGTAGAACAGTAAGAAAACCCAGGATCAAAAATTTCAAGTACTGTATATAGTAGTCATGTATAATATGTTAACTGCCTTGGTGTTCCATGCTGTGTACTGTATTTAGAGTGTATGCTTTCCATCTAATTTTATTTTCGTAAGAATACTCTGATCACCATATGGAATCAAGACTTCCCCTACTTTGTCCAAAACACCCTGAAACTATCAACACATATCAGAAAAAAAAAAAGAAAAACTTTCCTTTGTCAGTTAATCATTACACCATTTATGATTGATACCTAATGACCAGTATGAGATTTTGGCAGCTTGTGAGACCACTTATTCAGAACAGCTCTGTTAATGGTCCCAACAGCCTTATTGTATTCAACTACATCTGCCTTCTGGAAACACATCTATAATTAGTCCCTGTGTCACCCATTAGGAGGCTAATGGACTTTGGCTCTAATGAGCATTAGACAAGGCACAGGGCCTAACTCAGGTCTTAATGTAGAGGTCTAGTAACCCTGGGACAGAAGATGGACTAGGAAAGAAAAAACAGCTTTTTGCAGTAAATCCTCTGCACAATGGTTATTATGTAGTATGAGAAAGGAAGGGATCATTGGTCAACCACTTTGTAGCTCATATTGGTAACCTAATTCAGATGTTAATCAGGCTACTGGCTTGTGCCTATGAGTGTGTGTGTGTGTGTGTGTGTTTTAGTAAGCAAAAAAAGGACTGATCAGAAGCCTTTTTTGATATGCTCCACTGAGCAGAAACCTCACTTCCAGTTCTTTGCCAGTTAATAAATGAGAAGCAAACAGATGGAACTGGAACCGTGTTGCTCACTATTAAGACTTTTTGTCAACTGGTAGTACTTTAGATGATCTACACGAGCAAACGTTGAGTGATTCCAGTTTTCTAAACATGGGCTTTTTCAGTGTTGGAAGAAGATCCTCTGTTGTGGCTTGTTTTTTTCATGTTTATGCAAATAGTGAAACTGGAAGCAATTTTTTGTGAATAAAGTATAAGTTTTTTATACTTTATTTTTGTGAATAAAGTATAAGTGTTTATTTTATGGTTTAAGACAGTTATTTTATTTTATGGTTTAAGACAGTTAAAAGTAACAACAGTTGAAACAAAAAATATTTCACTAATGTACAGAAACTGCAATTTTGCCCTATAATGCACTGACGATTGCTTTATCTCTTTGATTCATATAAAGAAAAAGCCATCTCTACATCCAGAGAGTTGATTCATCATATTTATAGATGTTAATCATTAATAGTTAGTTGATTATTGAAACATTTTTAGCAAAAAATTCTGGACTTTTTAGTGACCATATAACTATCACCAAAACTGATCTACAGAAACTTTTTCTCAGTCCTTTTCCCAACACCGGCTCTTCTCAGATCAGCAGCTCTCGACTTCTCAGCTATCATCGCTCATGATCTTCTAATCCATATAATCCGTCTACAAGGGTCGGCTGCCCCTGTCCAAATAACCATAATCTCATTACACCTCCTATGAAAGTTTCATATTTATCTACTGATTTCAAATGAAAGTAATAAGGCTTTTCATTCCCCCACCCCCTCCATCCCCTCTGATCTCTGCCACCAAAAACCCTAATCATATTTCACCCCTATCTGAAAGCAATCAGTAATTGTGTGTGCAGCAGCAGAATGAAGCGCAGCGGCAATAACGGCCAGCAACAGTGAAAGCCGCCAGTGCAGCTGGGCTAATTAAATTAAAAACGACGCTAGACCTAGTGCTATAGGCACGTCACATTCATAAGTATTCCAAGGGGGGGGGGGGTATATTATAATGGAGGTTGAGGTGTTTGATGTTGAAGAGTCTTGATAATGGGTTGCTTTGGGATTAATGTTGGGATTTCTGGGTTTGGAGGGGTTTGGAGAAAGCCCTTAATAAGTTGTGGTGGCTAGTCAATATGGGTTGGCATATTAACTTTTCAACAAATGTTACTTTTCATAAAGTCATCGTTCACAAACATTTTAAATTCTAGCCAAACGCATAATATCTGTTTAAAGTCATCAATAATTTAAAAAATGCCAATTTGCCAGTTTTGCCCTAATGACCAAACATGCAAATTACAACAAGGGCTAATAAAGGCCCACTGGGACGGGACTCATGCTGCTCCATACTTGACTTAATGTTTGGGATGTCAGTCATGAAGTACTCATATCAAATTGGGCTAGATTAAAAGCACTCTGTGTCTGTCAAGATCATGTTTTATAGCAAATAATCTGAATTAAATGTAATACATTTCCACAAATAAAGGCAAAGTGGCTGTGCAGACAGTGTGTCAATTATATGCACAACCTGTTCTATTGTAAGATACATTGCAAAGATTGAGTGAGGAAAAATTGGATTAAGGAGTGGAAAATGTCTGTTTCAAAACACACCTGTTGTATTGAATACAGCTGAACAAAGGTACATCTAAAAAAAAACTTTTAAAATTAACTTCTAGGCTGTATGCTGGATAACAGTATTTTGGTTATTGAAGGCTGAAAACTACAGGGTCACTCTAAAAATTCGGTAGATAGAAGCCTACAGTGAAAGTCAAGTGTGATAGCCTCTCAACATGTCATCCTGCCCCACCAAAGTAGATACAAGTCATTGCTGATCATAATCATGCTACTCGTTATGTAATATGTTGTAATTATTCATCCTTTCTTTTTAATTTTTATATACCAACTATAAAGAAAAATAAAAAGCTACATGTTGTGAACTGGCAATGAAAAGAGCTGACTGTCAAATGCCATATGGCCAGCGGCAATGTGGAGTCTGTCTGTTTGTGGTGTCTAAAGCCGCTAATCTTGTTTTTGCCCTGTTCTGACAGCGCTGCAAATTAGCGCTGACATGCTAACAACACATATGAAACGCTCTTTAGCCCCAAAGTCAAGCAACACTGACTCATGATGACCTCAGTGCTCTCTCTTTCTCACTCTCTCTCTCACTCTCCCTGGGGCCACATTAGCCATCAATGACATCCTCCCTCTCTCCTCCCTCATTCTCCTCCCTCATTCTCTTCTTCGCTCCTCCACCAGGAGACTACCCCAGGCCCCTACTCTTTTTTCTTTTGAGGATAAAGGGCAAGGGAGAAGAGGAGCTTGCCGAGGCTGAGAGTGAGGCCTCACAGCTGGGTGGCCCTCCTTCAATCCCTTCCTCATCTTCCTCCAGCCTCCTAGTGCCATAAATGAGGTCATCCAGTCCATTTCCTTTTCAGTCTGACAACCAGCTGCGTTCAAAGTCTTAGCCCACCATACCTGGCCTTTTCTTTTCAGCCACTCCACACACACATACACACACATCTCTTGCCCATTCTGATTCCTCATTAATGCTTGAATGAGGTACCACGGCTGGCTGTTAAGATGCTTTTCACCACACACCAGAGAAAGGAGGGAAAGAGAGTAGTAAACAGGAATGGAAAGATGGAAGGCATGAGGCAACTCTACTACTTCAGACTCAAGACTGATTATAAGTTTTTAACTTTTTAAACAATACAATTTTGCACAAAAAATCAACCAACAATCAAGTTACGTCATCCCAATAATGATGTATGGATAGATATGGACACTAATGCTTCACCTCCGAAACTTTTTCAATGCATGCTACAGTCATGTAAGATGTTAAAGATGTACCATCTATGTTACTTAATTTACTGTAAAAATAACTGATGTGATGTAATAAATAATATAATAATTCTCTAAAACGCAGCTACTTTAAGCTACAAATTTGGACTTTTCAAACATGAATATGAAAATAGTTCCTTTAAACAACAATTTATTTTAAAAAAAATCTAAGTAATCACATTTTAAAAATCTGACTGATTAATATTTCAATGGATGAAATTAATTTTTGACTAAACTGGATTGACCTGTTGCCATAAAACTTGAGTTTCAAACACAAAACACCAACGACACCCAACTAATGTCAAGAGACAATCCTTATGTAAGCACAAGCATTGATTCGCTGTTAAAAGCATCACTACAGACATATAATTTTCATACGCATGACATGATAAAATTCCACAATGAAATTAGTGTAAATAGAGCTAACTTTAAGTAAGAGTTATATAAGAAGCCAACACCAACAAGAACTAACCCTGAAAGTCTACTCGTCTAAATCCCTTAGCATTCAGTCATTTTGCTAATCTGATTTCGTCTGCTGTGGTGGACGCCTCCTTCCCCTCCACCCCTCTTGACATTTCTGGAACTTTCTGATGCTTCCCCCTCCCTCTGTGCATCCTTCTTCTTCTAAAAAAAAAAAAAAACAGCTTTCCCTCCTCAGAAGAGTTCTTCAGGTGTCTGTCACTAGCCCAGTGCCATGCGACCCACCTCAAAGAAACTTCAAGACCCCTCTGCTTCTGGAGGTGGGGCTGTAAGGGAAACCTCAGAGGAAAAAAAAAAAAAAAGATGCAGGATTTTTCTGCTTCTTTCTAAACAGGATGATGATGGATCAGAAGGGTAGCTCCTCCAATACACACATCTCTTCACACCTTCCTCATCCTGTTTTTATTCCTCCAAACCCCACCGGTGTTCTGAGCTGCTGCACGGGAAAGATGAAGTTCCATCCGGAAAGATGCATCCTTACTCGCTCCCTCTGGAGCTCTAACCTGATCCCGCCCAGACCCCAGTCTCTTTAGGCAATGGAGTGGTTTATTTAATTTTCCACTATAATGGCGAACTCTCTGAATGAAGAGCTGGTGGTGAAAAAAAATGAGGTGAGAGAGAGAGATGGAGAGAATGCGACGCAGCATTGATCAACAAAAGAAAAGAGAATGTGAGACAAGCAAGAAAAAAGAAAAGAGTGAGCCCAGAGAAACAAAAGCTAAAAGCTACCACTATTTTGATTCAACCAGTACCTCCCGCCTCCCCTATTTTTTTTTTTTTTTCTAAATTACATCCAAAGTGTGATATCTATTGTGGTGGGAAATGACAGCGGACAATGTAAGCAGGGTCTTAGCAATTTTCACAGGGGCTTATTCACGCAGGGCCAACTGCTGCTGTACATTCAAGCCCACGAAACACTCCGATAAAAGGCATATCGGAGGGGGACGATGGGCGCTCATTGTGAGAGACAGTGTAAACAAAAAGGCAGTGGAGAACAGGCCTGGACTGAGTGAGGGGATAAAAAAAAAAATAGAGCCGTGCTTTATTTTCAACCGGATGGATGTTTTTGGAGGGTGAGTGCATGTTGGTTTTGCCTGACCGTGGCCCGGCCCTCTGTGATCAGGCCTGCGTCAGACTGGGAGGCCCAGCCGTAGTATTTAAACTGATGAAAGAGTGGTTTCAGAGTGAGAAAGAGAGAATATTGAGAATGAAAATGGAGCACGATTTTGTTTTTTGTTTTTTTTTTTCAGCTAGGCCAAAATTTAAATTTATCCCATGCTTTATTTTTAACTGTTGTTCATGGAGTGGAGTAGATTATACTCTGTATACCAGCTCGGACAGAATGCCTTCCCAGTCTGAGCTCAGTCTATTCAAGCTATTCCAATCACACACACACGTACACACACTGCTCTACAAGACTGCTGTGTGTCCCATTCAAACACAGACTCCACCTGGGAGACATGCTCAGTGTTTGCACAAGATTATATTCCCCATGGGCAACCATTACACACATACCCCATACATACACACACACAACAGCAGCAGCCAAGCCACTATTGCATCCTCCTAAACAAACAAGCCCAATGCAAAGGGAGAAGCAGACATATCATTATAGCACATAATAGAGCCAGGCTCAGACATCAGAAGTCTGTCTGCAGAGAGTGTCAGTCAAAACCGATTATACAAGAGTTTTGTACATATTTACACAAACTCCCAACTCTTTTTTTTTTTTTTTTATCAAGCTCAACAGTCAGAAAGATGCCCAGGGCTATATCATGTTACAAAATGCAATAAAGTCAGAGTAGTAAGTCTAATAAACAAGTCATTATTATTAGTCACTTATTTGAAACTAATAAAATATATTTCATTTCCATTCTCATACAGCAGATATCCTTCCCAGAACAACTTAGAGCAGGAACAACCCTTATATTAGAACAAATAAAACAGGGTCTTTAAATTTTAATAAGATAAAAACCATAAGAGAGAGATTAGTACTGCATTGGTAAAGCAACAATAAACAGTATAATTAATTATATTTCTGTACATAAGCAAACATAAGTGCAACACTGCAGCTGTTCTAATTTAATTCGATTTTCAACAAACTGTATGCAAATAACAAATGGTAGGAGGCGTCAAAGAATATGATTTGGAATCTAAGAAAATCTGAATATGAATCTTATACAGTATGTGTATGATTTTAATTTTTAAAGCAAAATTGTAAATTATCCAATATATTCAAGATCTGAATTTTATTTTTAATAGATTTTTTAAAATGTCAGAAGCAATAAGAGAATTAAGTAAAATAACATGAAATTAAAAGAGTGCACTCCTATATTCTTATACATTTAATTCAAATGTATTTATATATTGTTTTTATTAGTAGACTTTGTTATGAAGCAGCTTTATGGTTTTGTTTTCTAGCAAATTACTCTAGCTGTTGGATAATTTATAATCTAATGTTAGGTGCAGTCAAACAAACAAATATAATCAAATTTTATTTTATTATTGCAGATGCAATAAGATAATTTTACACTCCTACATTCTTTCTTCTCTCCACAATTCTGAGTTGTTTCTGGTGATTAAAGAAGCAATCAACCAATCATCCTCATCATGTAGTGTCCATTGTAAAAGCCCTGAACCAGCAACACAACCACCACCTGATATTAGGCCAGTCGTCAGAAAACACAGGATGTTTTTCTGATTATGTATGCAGTTCTTCGCCAGTCTCTATTAGGCTTTAGTGGTTCCATGTCCAGCCTACAATAAGGGGAACAAAACTAGGCCATGTGACACAGTGCTGTCACAGCAAAGCAGGAGAGACATCCAGCATGCAACAGAAGAGACAGCACAGCTCAGAAACAAGCAGAAATACACCCAACATTAGACCCCATGAATGAAAAACGGGTCTTCAAAATCTCCTCTTGTTTATGAAAAAAATTTAACCCTATTAGTGCATTATTAAAATTATATCAGCATGTACAGTAAAACAGCTTTTCAATGAGATAAGAAAATTACTTTACCACCATAAAAATATTAAAATTTATATCAAATATGCTATGTCAGAATTAAAATAAAAACTACACAACTACATTTCAACTTCAGTTACCATGATGTACTAAATATCAGACATAAAATAAAAACAAAATGGATTAAAAAAGACCCTATTTTCATAAGCCCTATTAAGTCAAAACTAGATTTAATGGGGACTTGGGGTAATTCCACTGTTTTCTGGTTTTACTCTGTGATTTTATTTCCAGTGTGGGATTAGATCCTCTATTGACAGAATTATAGACTAACTTGCCAAATGTTTTTTGGACTCACTCTGTGGTAGGATGATAATTTTAATCCCATCTGAATCCACACTTTAGCAATTTTACAGGCGGATGATTTCTTTTGCATTGACAAAAATGTTTTCCAATATATTCCATATTCTCCATTTTTCAAACAGATCAACATGAAACACTGACATCACAAAACATAAACCGAGAAGATTCTTCATGATTAGTTTGCAAGCTAATTAGTTGTTGGTTAATTTATTATCAAATCGTAGATGCAGCCAAAGAAAGAGGGAAATGATGAAATGAAGAAAGAAAGAAACTTGTAAATCATTACATTCTATATTTAAACCACTAATGCATATATGATCATCAGTCCATTCCATCCATATAGGAACCTCTTTTGTGGGACTGTGGAGGCCAATGGTGACTGATGTATTTACTTCCATTGTGTGCGACCATGGTAAGACCTCCATTCAACCTCAATACACTAAGGGCAATTTGGAAATGCCAATTAATCTAATCTGCCTATCTTTGTAGGATTGTGGGAGGAAACTGGAGAACACGGAGGGGCAAGGGACCAGGAGGTTTACTATGGTAAATGTCCAGGTGCTAAATGTCCAGACTTGATAGAAGAAAAATCCTACCGAAATTAGCTCACCCTAAGTCACTTTAACAGTAAAACAAATGTGTAAAAGACATTTAAAACCTGTATTACCAATAATCCAATCCAATCCTGACCAGCATTTTGACTCTAAGTGCTTACATTTAGCTTTATTGCATAGTTAGCTATCTGCAGCCTAAAACATTTTTACCATTTGTTTAAGACTAGTTAAAATAGGCTAGCAACATCGGTTAAAATGGAATAAAATCATGTAAAATTGGTTAAAAAAAATATTTAACAAAACATATCTTCAAAGACTTGAAGAGTGTAGCAGCTAGTGTTAGCTAGCATGTAGCCTAGAGAGCTAATCTTCCTCATGTCAGAGATTTTTTACTTACAAAAACCTTAAATCGTTCTTGATTCATACCAGTCATGGTTTGCAAAAGCAAATTAAGATACACTATCTTGTATCTTGTTATCCAGGGGGTCTTCGAGCACAAGGTTGGGCACCAATCCATCACTGAGCATATGCACAGAACACTGCATATTCACTCACTACAGGCAACCTGGACTACACTAATCAAAATAATCTGCAAGTATTTGGACGGTGGGAGGAAACCGCCGTACCCAGAGGAAACCCACCATGCACATGAAGAACATGCACACAAACTCAAGGCAGGATTTGAATTCTTGAGCCTGGATAGATGAAGCCATGGTGATAATCACTACAACACACTGGAAATGTCTCAAAAATGGCATATAGCTAAATCTAAAACTAAATTTGTACACTGTAAAATTGCTATTTGGCTGTCTGTTAAGATCGGTATAAAATATATCCATCCATCCAGATAATTTTAATTGGCTGCAGTGACCTACAGTAGGACTGCATGCCATCATTGCTGTAAGGGGATGCATTGTTGAGGATCCCGACTTTCTTGCAACTTCCATATACACACCCATTTATTCACTAGGGGTAATTTAGAAACAACAATCAGCCTACAACACATACTGTATCTTTAGACTGTCGAGGAAACATGAGCACCCAGAAATAAAATCAAAAAGCACAAGCAAAACATGCAAACTCCATGCAATAGACCGGAGGCAAGATTCAAAACCCCAAATTAACCACTAAACCACTATCACACCTATTGCTATGATGCTTATCCAAAATCACAACTAGGAGGATGACAAAGCATATGGTGAAATTTACAGGATACCGTAGCTACTGATGGCAGTGGCAGTATATACTGTGAACAAAAACATTCAAATCGACTAATAAGTCCTTACTTTTTCATTTTCTGCAAGTCCAGATTACACTGACTGATGATATAAGCACGAATTTATAGTTTTTATGTTTACTGCAGGTCTATCGTTATCTCAGAGCCTGTTTTTGGTCTGTTTTATTATTTTTTTTCTTTTTCTTGGTGATCTTATATAGTGTTACAAAAAAAAATAAAATCACACAGCCTAAAAACAGCTTTAGTTTGAAGTAAAAGGTTCATGGCATAAAGGGAAATTTAATGAAAACCTATCTGGCTCACTTCACAATTCTTGTGTGACCATGGCAACAGCTTGCTACAGCTTTAAATTCATTTTTGAATTACTATTCACACCATGTAAAATTTAAACTTTTGATATTTGGATGCATTTATGACTTGGTTTTGCTCATACTGTATAAAGCTATCAGTTTGTCAGAGTGGTGTAAACGAGAGCCTGTTTGATCCCTAACAGGACCTATATGAAAGAGAAAGCAGCTAACCCAATAATACCATTAATATCAAGGGGCAGAAATATGTAACATGACCAAGGTCTTGCCATACATTAATAATGCACCTTTTGATTTCCTAAGGGGTTCCCGGTTCTACTCGAATGGCTTCTTGCTTACAGTGGGGTTAGTATGAGGTTAGTGAAGTGGGGGAAGTTGCAGAAGTGTAACAGGTGGAGGATATCAGCAGTGTATCGTATGATTCTGTAGTGCTCACCGGTGCATTGCCGGGTTTGTAGATTTGGACAAGGCTGACTGGCCAGATATAAATTGTGTTTGTTAACTTCAACATATGTTAGGCTACATGGCTTTTTTTTGAAGGAACCGCTTGGAGAGTATGCAGTAGGTGAATATACTAATCTCCTGTTTCTTTACAGTCTCTTGAAGTCTCAGAGTCTGTCCAGTGTTTGAGTTCCAACAAGAAGCCGGTCAAGTGGTTGGTCAATGACTCAGAGTATTTATGGTTCTCCAAATGGTTTTGTATTATGAATACATCACACACACACACACACACACACACACACACACACACACACACACACACACTCTCTCACACACACACTCTCTCTCTCTCTCCCTCGTTTTCTCTCTCTCTCTCTTACAAACATACACAAAGAAACCTAGTTCAGAAGATCAAGGAGAATTTTTCAACCCTGTTATTTTGTTTTTAGAAAAATGAAGGTTTCCATATAAGTACGTTTATTTATGGAGAATTGGCTGACAACACAGAAAAACACCTAGACGCAGCCTGGACTATTATGGCAAATGTCAGACATTCCAGAAATGAGTATGTCCTATTCTGAAAAATAAATGATTTAGTTACTCGTTTTGTTGACAAGAATTTCAATTGTTTGAAATTCTAATTTTAATGTTTTTAAAACAGAAAATGCCATGTTTTTCACTTATTAGAATACATTAGAAAAAAATCTAATTCGTTATAGAATTCATTTTAATACTAATAACATTGAAGCATCTTCTGTGCAATATATGCAAAATATGTAAAAATAAATAGGCAGCTAGTATACCAATAGTCTAATTAATTTATTAAATCTGGAATTTCATTTACTAGTTAATATTGTTTTATGATATATTTTTTTTTACTATAACAGATCAGCCAGCAGGTCATTTCTAAAGGTTATTATACTGTACATGATGATAATGAGATGCTGATGAAAGTTCTACAGTTTTAAAAAGGTACAGTATATAGATTTTCAGTAAATGATATTGAAATAGCTCTCACAAAAACAGGTCAGTTATTAAGTGAGAAATTTACAGGATCAACAGATTAAAACAATCGGTTGATATGTATGCATAAACATTGATTTAGAGCTCGGTATGAATTTCTGTATATATATTGTACTCAACAAAGTGAGTGCTTTGTTACATTACTTTTGCAAAGTTTTCCAGCACAGGAAAGTCTTCAGAAAAAGAGAATTCTCAGTAACACGAAAAGCTGTTTTTTCATGTATTTAATGTTTTTAAATTCATCAATAAGAAAAGAGTAATAAAACCCTTTAGATCTGCAGGTAATGCAAAATAATAAACTTCAAGGTTGTAACTCCACTTCACACTCCACGACATCATCACAGAGATGGATTTCTTGAGTCAGAAACACAATTATCAGTACTTCATGTGCTCATAATTCTGTCCACGATTTTTGTGCTCACTGTTTTGTCCACATTCTTTGTTGTTGGATTAATTGTGAAGTAAGAAAGTTCAGCTTTAAAATCTTATCACTAAAACTAAATGAATATATTTCATAAAAAAGTGAATGGATGCTTGAAAAAAAAAGTGGCAAAGTGGAGCTTTTGAGAATGAGAGAGAGAGAGAGAGAGAGAGAGAGAGAGAGTGTTGTGTGTTAGACAGTGAGAGTAGACGAGTGGTGGGGTTGCAGTGAGTGTTGTCTGTAATCGTTGTGATTATAGCCTTTACATCCTCTTCACCCTCTGAAGCTGCGAGAATCGATAGAAAATTGAGACCCTCCCCAGACTGAGACGAAGACCCTATTTTATCCCATTTCTCTCCCTCTTTCTCGTTTTTATTGAAACACACTGATGCACAACAGTGCATTTGTGGTCCTGCCAGGGATCAAGTCTTATGCATATTATCTACTAAAGTGTGGGGAGTCTGTCTCTATCTCTCACTCAGACTAAATCACACAGGCAACCATGCAGGAGCACACCTCTTGCTATTCACACAAATCTTATTGGATCTGCCAAACCACAGGCCTTGCTGCATTACAAAGCCCCTCGACACACTCAGAGAAGCCCACTAAGTGCTTGGTCCTGCCACAAAACCATGTAGATGGTGTTTTTCTGCGTTTAATAAACATAACCTCAATCACTAGACTATGAAATGTCTATATGCAAAGGTCGAAACATTACCGGTGTCAAATTCTGTAAAGACAAGCGCGTGACTCACCTTAGAAAAGGTCCTTGGTAATGTAGACCCCGGAATCGTCTGTTCTCGATGCAAAAACAAACTCACACTGTCGGCACCGTGCTTGGTAGTACTTGCCTCGCAATGGGAGACAGTCCTTTTATTATTTTATCTTGCAAAACATTACAGCTTAAGCAAATAAAACCGAGGTAGATTTATGGTGACTAGAAATAGCAAATACTAAGCAAAAGTTCAATGGAAAATAAAGAGAACACAAATCCTTGTGAACTTAAATTAACAATGTATTCTAACACTGCCCATTAACCAAAGAACCCGGAGAAGGAGAAGAACCACCCCTGAATGAAACAGGGTTCTCTTATAGTCTTGTCCTGTGACTCATGTTCCAACAGCC
>JAQQZS010000010.1:9581709-9596402 GCA_030068045.1 Platyallabes tihoni | reverse complement strand
ACAATGTAGAAAGAAATAAAAATCAGGAACCATCATGGAGTTAGAAAGTGTTCTAAAACTTTTGAACGGTAGTGTGTGTGTGTGTGTGTGTGTGTGTGTGTATATATATATATATATATATATATATATAGATAGATAGATAGATAGATATGTATAACACATGCTGTATTCTGCTGTGGATTATAACAGCATGCCCTGATGTCTTTTATTGCTTTCATATCAACTGACACTCATAGCTTTGTAAAGCATTAGTTATACAATATTCATAGGAAGTATTGAATATTTTGCAATAGTATGTATGATAAATATTAATTTGATTATTATGAATATGTATTAATTTTTTTGTTGTTTCACAACGTTCTGTCTGATTTTGAACTTATGTTAGGTTTGTGGTCAGTTGGAATGAAAACTGCAGCCTCACAAGTTTTTTTTCGGGGATAAGATTGAATGCCTTCTTAGATACCAGATTATAGAAACACCAATGCAGTTGCATTTGTATTATCATAACTCCAGGAGATCATTCATTCAGCTCAGTGAGATGCATATCCTACATAAATCATTCAAGCATGACATATGGTGAATTCATTAGCAATTTATTACAGTAATTTACTTAAGACTCGACCTGTTCCATTTAGATGCAATTATGGAAAGTATCTGCTTTGTGCAGTGTGACTGGCTTTCGTAGGGCTAAGTGGAATTTAATGTTTTGGACTATCACAACTACATTTTCCATGACCTACGAGTGGTCAATTTGGTCAATAAAGTAAACGTATTACTGTACAGATAATGCTTTTCATTCAGCCGAATGTTAGCCAAACCACTGACAGCTGTGGTCAAGAAGATTCTCTTCTTTGACACTATTGTTCCTTTCTCCTCTAATTATGCCATACGTTACAATGGGCTTCGGGTCTACAAGGAGGCTCAGGTGACAGCAGAACAGAACGAACTGTCATTGGTAATAGAATAAAAAAAGAAAAATCTGTCACCCAGCATTTGTAAACCTGTCACCAATTGGCCAGATTAAGTGAGATGAACCTCAGACTGATGGAGGGCGAGAGCATGGTATTAAGAGTACGTTGGGTGTGTGTTTGGTGAATAGGAAATAAAAGTGGCAGAAGGGCTTTCATGTGATTGATGCATTTTTGATGCATTTCTTAATATCCTTTCAAAAAGGCCAAAGAGCCTGTTGAGAAAGAGGCAAGTAAAGAGGGTGTGTGTGTTGTGTGTGTGTGTGTGTGTGCACGTGCGCACTTCCAGATGGAATTAGAATAGCATATGCACCAAAAACCCCTGTTAAGCTCCACCGTGCAAGGGTGAAGAGTGTGTAACAGCATGCGCTCATAATAGGTTGTATTTTCATGTTGACTCCCACACTCTAACCCTGATCCAAAAAGCTGCTTCCACTTTACACAAGGCTTCCTATAAAACTTAGAACAAGTGAGAACAGCTTAATGACTTATTAGTATTCACTGATATTAGGGGTTACAATAGGTAGTGGTGTCAGGTATAGTCGTTCAATCTAAACTCTGCATCGGAACAAACAATTTGAAAAAAATGTAATTTAAGGCGCTGATTTTATTTGCTGCATTAATTAACTCCAACAACCTTCATCATTAATGCAGCACAGGTGGGGTTAACAAATCAATCAGCAGAGATATTAATTGCTATTTATTCGTGGATAAGTATCAGTAAAATAAGAATTGAATTTTTAAACTCCATTTACACTGTAAGAAAGAACAAATACAACATGAATCGATATTACATTTAATCTGTCAAAATCTGTTTGCGTTTTGTTGTTACTGTTGTTGATTTATTTTTTTAGAATGTTTCCTATAAATATTATGGTCCTGGTGTATATGTCCTTTTTTATACAGTACATTATACTGTACAATATATACAGTGTCTACTAAAAACAGTAGTTACTGTACATGTGTTATAAAGTATTATAATGATAATAATGAATCCATATATAATCACAAATTCTAAGATACATAATAAATGGACTGACATCATATCAATGCTTGTTGAACAAACAATCGCATAACCATTGATATGATGATTTTTTTTGAGGGAACAAATATGTATACCTAGGGCCGGGCGATTAATCGAAAAGTAATCGAAATCGACATGCAGAACCTATAATCGATAAAATTTTCCCAGGTTGATTATTTCGATTACTTTCCCTTTAAAAACACTACCACGTGTGGAGTCATGTGACCCCTCTCTGTTACGTTACATTATTTCGCCAACATGTCGAGCATGGAGAGCTTAAACTATGAGGGCAAAAAAACAAACAAATAAATAAAATAATCGTTCATTAATCGTAATCGAGTTAAAATGTTCAATTAATCGAGCTTTTGATTTTAGGCCAAATCACCCAGCATGTATACCTGTGTTAATGTAAATTTAAATAGAAAATTATATTTATTTTCAGATTTTACACAAGATAAATAGTGACTATAAGCCAATTTAAATGTATGATGCATTTTCTGTTAATTTAATAATGAAGTCATTGACACATATGTGTGGTATAAGAAGAATAAAATTGTTAGTGCAAAATATTTAAATTAGGGTGCTAACATTAACCCCACTTGACAATGAGCTGTATCACCCCACTCCTTTGTTGATTATTTTCTTATAACAGCATGATTTATTTCCTTACTATGATGGTTTAACTGTTGATTCTCTATGTACAATTACTGAACAATATTTAATAACATTAAACAATAACTTTTTGTTTAATAAGTCTACATAGTTTATTCCTTTATCTAACATTGAAGCAAATTTCAATTAATACAGTAAAAGTTAGCTTACACTGCAACAATAAATTATTAATACAAAAGGATATAGCAGATATAACATTAAAACCACAAACAGGTAAAGAGAATAACATTGATTATCTCATTACATTGGCATCTGTCAAAGGGAGGGATATATTAGGCAACAAGTCAATAGTCAGTTCTTGGAGTTGACTGATCGATTAAGCTGATCTACTTTTGCAAGGACCAAATTGTGTTAGATAGCCATGTCGGAGCAACTCCAAAACAGTGGTCCTTGTGAGGTGCTCCTGGTATGCAGTAGTTAGTGTCTACTAAAAATGGTCCAAGAAAGGACACCTGGAGAACTGGCAAAAGGGTCGTGATGTGCATGGATAGCAAAGGCTAGCCCGTTTGGCCTGATCCCACAGACAGTAGCACAAACTGCTGAAAAAGTGAATGCTTTCTTTGATAGAAAGGTGTCCGAAGACACAGTGCATCACAAGTTGCTGTGCAGCAGACCAGTCAGAGTGTCCATGCTACACAATGACCATGGTAGAACTGGACCACAGAGCAGTGAAAGAAGGTGGCCTGGTCTAATGAATCACTTTTTCTTTTACATCATGTGGACCAGGTAAATGCCCATCACTTACCTGGGGAAGAGATGGCCCCACAATGTACTGAGGGAAAGAAGACAAGATGGCAGAGGCAGTATGATGCTCTGGCCAATGTCCTCCTTGGGACCTTCCATTCATGTGGAGCTAATATATCATGTATTACCTACCCTAATGTAGTTGCAGACCAAAAACAAATCTTCATTTTAGGAGTATTCATTAATGGCAGCAACTGCTTTTAGCAAAATAATGTGCTTTGCCACACTGCAAAAATGGTTCAGGAGTACTTTGAGGTACAGCTCGAGTTGTTGACCTGGCCTCCAAATTTCCCAGATCTCAATCTGATTGAGCAACTGTTGGATATGCTGGACAACCAAGCCTGATTCTTGGATCCCCAACCTCACAACTCTGGGACTTACAGTAAAGGATGTGGTGGTCAAGATACCACAGCACACTTTCAGAAGTCTTGTGAAGTCCCTGCCTTGATGGATCAGAGTTGTTAGGGTATATCTACACAATCTACAGTACGTGTGGTTGTTGTGGTTGAAATATACTGTAAGCATTTAGCAGAAAATGAATAATGTCAATTTGTGTTTGTGGAATACAAAAAACATCTAAGGTTTGTGGTTAGAAAATCTATAAAACAAATAAATAAAAAGCATTACAAATAAAAATCTTTTTTTTTCTCCCAAAAATTCAATTTCATACACAGCTGTTGAAAATGGTATAAAACTCATTGGCTTCCACACAACATATATTTTTTGCAATAAATACTGGTAAGTGGCTCAAAAGAGACCATGCACCCCCAGGTGCTACCCACTGCGAAACAATTTACTTTTTTCTTTTCAAAGTGTTTAAATTAATCCAGCAGGATATATGCAACTTCTGTAAGATTTTAACAAGGCTAAATTAATTTATTTTTCTCCTGCACTGTATAAGTATATATATGGTGGTATAGTGGCTTAGTGGTTAGCACTGTTGCCTTACACCTCCAAGGTTCAATTCCCACCTCGGGTCTGTGTGCATAGAGTTTGCATGTTCTCCGCATGCTTCATGGATTTTCTCACACAGTCCAAAGACATGCAGGTTAGGTAAATTGGTGTTCCAGAATTTCCCATTAGCGTGTGAATGAAAATCGGGTGTTGAGTTGTCAACCCTACCCGTTAAACATCTGCCACAGAAACGACGGATATATCTCTGTAGTGGGGAGTATCCATCACCCTATGGGGTGGATGGTCTTGGATATATTGCATTCCTTGTTTTCCACACAAAGAATTGAAATCAAAAGAAAGGGAAAATCAAAAAAAATAAATCTATCTATTAATAATTAATAATCCATATTTGGGGTCTCAACCCAAGATCTGAGATCTGGCAACCCTGCTCAACCATCTTTACTTTCTGTCAGTTGTTCTGTGCTACAGGACATATCTTTCCCAAACACTTATCATTTAACCTTTAAACACAGCATTTGGTATTCTTATAAAAAATATTTCCATTCAGTCTTTAATATATCTAAAAAAAAAATGGACTCTTGTGTCTTTATGACTTATAAATATAAAGGAGGAATAATAGAATTGTGAAGATCATAGGCACTAGAAGCTGTGACCACTTAACGTTCCTGTGCATGACTTTCCTAGTTTCTACATGTTTTCACGTCTGAGTGCATGCTGGTTTCATTTTCTTGATAAAACACTCAAAAACTATGATATTTTCCCCCATTAACTGTCTTCTATACTGTATGAAACCAAAAACATAACTAAGTGCAAAAAAATGACCAACAATGCCGGTTACAATGGGAAAACAGAGTGAGAGCTGTCTCATCACCTCATCTGTAATGAAACGAGCCCCGACGGAATCCTCTCAACATGGTATTAATCAGAGCGCCGTCTACCCCCCACCACCCACACCATCCGAAAATATCAGCCCTCTGTGTGACAAAGGCTCCCCTCAGCTTCAACAAGCAGATCATTATCTGCTCCGGTAGGAAATTAAAGACGGAGGGATGGAGGGTAGTGAGGGGGTTTCGGGCCTCGGCCCCGTAATATGCGGATATGCAGATTGGCAGGTGGAACGGCAGGACGAGACTGGCTAACGCGGGGGCTACTTGATTAATATGCGACCCTGCCGGATGAATACCAAATCAGACACCACTGTCTTGTGCCGTTGGGGGTTGGATGGGGAGAGGAGGGGGTGGCGGTGGTGGGTGGATGGGGGGTACTAGCAGTGAAATGTCAACACTGGCGTACCACTCTCCCATGCGTGTTTGGTCTCAGATGTAAAAAAAAAAAAAAGTGATCAGTGTTCTAAAGAGGCTCAGCAAGAGATTATACTGTCCTTGTTTTTAAAGAGCAGGGTGTATTTGGGATCATGATGGGTTTGTTTAAGGAGCAAGAGCTGCAGGGGGCCTGATTAGAGGATGGAGAGAAGGAATGATTTCAGTGTCACATGTATGGAAGCGATGTATGGTTCCAAAAAAAAAAATGTGTGTGCTGAGGAGTTTGGGCCCTTTGGTCTATAAAAGAGTGCTTTTGTAGTACAATTTATATATATATATATATATATATATATATATATATAACTTTCAACTTTCAAATCTGTCATACTCTTTTATTTATGAGAAAGTCCCGGCTTGACATGAACGCCCCTATTATTATAGTATATACTGTATATTATAGTAAATATGTATGTACTCTGGATATTGATATGTACAATATAGTAGAAAAGATTTATATAATTTATATATACAGTATAGGCCTATTTATATAATGAAAATGACTTGACAAATATGACAAACTTTTTTTGAGGATAGTGTAAGAGCATGTTGACTACTGGCTTTTAAAAAACAAGCCAAAAATATAAATCAGAGGACAGAAAATATAAACTGAAAATGCATTTGCTGCAACATAAAACCAAGAAAACCCACAAATAAACATGTTCCCATTTCCTGTTATAATAACCTCCACTCCACTCTTCCAGGAACGCTTTCCACTGGTTTTACGAGTGTGGTTGTGAGGATTTGTGTTCATTCAGCTACGAGAGCATTAGTCAGGTCAGGCACTGATGTTTGGTCCTGCAGTTAATGTTCCAGTTCATCTTAAATGTATTCATTTGAATTGAGGTCAGGGCTTCACACCATACTTGGCATCATAAGCTTTGTGTTTAGGGATATTGTGGTGCTGGAACAGGTTTGAGCCTCGTAGTTTCAGTGAAGGGACATCTTGTTAAATGTTAAAGCATAAAAGACATTCTAGACTATTGTGTCCTTTGAACATTGTGGCAAGGGGAAGTTTGTGAAAGGTCAACATGTGGGT
This sequence comes from Platyallabes tihoni, assembly GCA_030068045.1. Taxonomy (NCBI): domain Eukaryota; kingdom Metazoa; phylum Chordata; class Actinopteri; order Siluriformes; family Clariidae; genus Platyallabes; species Platyallabes tihoni. Next base: position 9,589,721 of record JAQQZS010000010.1, on the reverse strand, counting down.
GTGACATACAGTAGATGGGTGTATAAAAGAGAGCAATCTAATATTATGCAATAGGAGTGTGATATATTGCTAATATATTGCTACATTGACTAGTCGTGGTTATAATGATGTCATTAATCACTTCATATATGGCTTCCACTCTGGTTATTTAGGAGCTTATGAAATAGTGCTTGACATTGATTTTGCAAAATTAACTTGAAGTACAGCAAAATAAACTTCATGTTAGGCTGCCAATTTCCAAGAGTGGGCTTTTCAGTAACATCTTGTGCACAAATGCAAGAACTTGCCTTTAAAAGTATCAGGCCATAGAAAAGCAGCAGGTTGCAGTTTCTCTTTTCCTTCTTCTGCATCATGGTGATACATAAAGAAGAACAACAGAAGTCTAGTATATCACTAATTGTTATTATCATATTATTCGCTTCAAACATGGTGGAAATACAGTATAACTTTAAAATATCAATTAATCCAACACATTCATTATTCATTCCCAAGATCATAATAAACACATTTCTCATTTTCAGCAAACTATACCCAATGCTATCAGATTATTTATTAAATATCTATGCATACATTCATACATCCAGCCAGCCAACCAACCAGAGATCTAAAATAATGCTTATTCTATGTAGCATGTGTTTATCATGTGCTTATCTTGAGGGGCGTGGAGTCTATCCCAATGAGCTCAGGGCACAAGGCAAGGGACCCCCTGGATGGGGTGGCCAATCCATCACAGTGCCCAAGCACACACACATATTCACACACCCAGTCATACACTATAGGCAATCTGGAACCGGCCTACAGCATCTGTGGACCATGTGACAAAACTGGAGTGCCCAGAGGAAACCCACCAAATATTAAGTATTCAGGAGGTTGTAAAAAAAAATAATAATAATAATAATAATAATAATAGGTTATAGCATTCTGAAAATAATTTCTTTACAATGTTATTATAATTTTGCTCACACAATGCTAGTTACATACCCCATTTAAAGAAATTGTTCAGCTTGGTAACAACAAAAAGATGTTAATTATTGAATGCAATTGACCAAAGCAGCCAGGAAGAGTCAGAGTCCACCTAGCAGACTCCAATATTTAAGTTAGATTTATCAAAAAATTACAACACCATCATAATATTATAAGTTTGAAAGTTACAGTTTGGTACATAGATGCAATATGAGAAAAATGATTTGACAGACGCTCTTATCCAGAGTGACTTTCAAAAGTGCTTTGAAGTTTCAGTCATTGGATCACCTTTATGGTGTGTCTTTACCACTGCAAAGGGATAAATATGCTTTTCAAAACCATTATATAATTATTCGCTTAAATACCAAACTGAAAACTGAACTCCTTGAGTGCTGCCATGTTTGTTTGTGCAAAACTGTCTGATCTAATTCTGAGGTCTGCCCCCTATTGGAATCCGCAGGTAACACACATAGTATAGACAAAGAATTTGAAGAAATACGCACACGACATGCAGCCAGTTGGCTATACAAACACATGGTTTATCAGCAAATGTATTTCCACCCTTATATGTACAATGGAGTGTAGTAGGTTTTTTCCCCCAAATATTTTATGTACTGTATCAGCAACACCACATTATATGTAAACCCAAACCCAAATCAATTCCAATGATAGACCTTAAAATTCTTAAGACAATGCTTATTTCTGAAGCAGTGCATAGCTATAGTGATTGGAATAATTTTACTAAGTCAATATTCTGACCTGAAACGTACTGAAAAATTAATTTTGCGCACTCAATACATGTTAAATGTTAAATCATAAAAGACATTCTAGACTATTGTGACCTTTGAACATTGTGAAAGGTCAACATGTGGGTGTGACAAAAAAGTAACCTGAAACCAAACTGTCTATAAGCCCCCCTAACATGTAATATTGGTTGGGAGGGGGGGGGGCTGTTGTAGATCTGTACTGTACCTCTGAGAATTTTAGATTTTATCAGAATTCAATTACAAACATTTAATTTTTTAAGACTTTCAGCTTGGTATTTAATTACCTTTATCAGATAAGTTCTCTTTAAAATTCATTCATTCATTCATTCATTTTCTATACCGCTTAATCCTGTATTCAGGGTCGCAGGGAACCTGGAGCCTATCCCAGGAGACTTCGGGCACTAGGCGGGGTACACCCTGGACAGGGTGCCAATCCATCGCAGGGCACACACACATACACACACTCACACACCCAATCACACTCTCTTTAAAATAATTAGCTAAATATTATGCTTTTATTTTGACTTTTTTTTTTACTTATTGCACTTTTATTCTATTTTTATTCTGTGTTTACCCAAAAGTTATTGTACAAGGTGGCCCAAACATTAGGATCCACAGGACATTTTTTTCTTATATGAGATGTTATATTTTTCTTTTGATTTTGACTTTTATCAATAGAAGACTGAACTGAACCAGACCGTACACCACTCATCTATTTTCTCTGTGCTCATCTGAAATCATTAGTCAATCAGAACCAGGACAGGAAAATTGCTGCACTGGAGGAGGAAATCTGTTACATCAAGAAATATTCAATGTTCCTGTACTCAGTGTATGGGCAAGTGTCATAAAGCCAGAGGCCATCGATTTGAACATTTGCTGTAAATTATACCATATATATATATATATATATATATATATATATATATATATATATATTTCTACGAATCAAGATTTTTGAGCCAACATATACACAGTATCTTAGTATTTTATATTATTATTATTATTATTATTATTATTATCATCATTATTACTGTTTCATGATTCTACTAAATGTAATTTCCAAAATGTTGCACTCAGACTGGAGACCAAGGTTAAATCAGAATTTAAAAAAGGAAAAAAGAGAAAGAAAAGAAAACCTTGGAAGTTTTATTGTGTTGCAGAAGTATGAAAAACTTACAGTAAACTTTCGTGCATCGCGTTAGATCGTTGCTCTGTTCTCGCCCTCCGTGTGTAGGGTATGTTATTTTGTTCGAGGAGCTCTCATACTCATTGTTATAATTGGGGACTGAGGTGAGAACCTCGGCTGTGTCTGATTGTGGGTCTCATTGGCACTGTATGGAGAGAAGAGGGGCTCTGCAACATTACCAAAAGCTATAATTTCCTGCAATATTATTTCGCATTTGTTCCCTTTTCTCCTCTCGCTCTCATCCTCCTCCTCCTCTTGTGGCCATCTCTGCGTTGTTAGAATGTAATTAAGAGTCGCGACCCCTTGACCTCACAGCTTTTACAAGCCGCTTGGAAAATACTCTGAAATAGCAGATCTTTAACACAATGTGCTCTCTCTCTCTCTCTCTGTCTCTCTCTCTCTCTCTTGCTCTCTCTCTCTCTCTCTCTAAGTGTGGAGTCTTTCTCTCTCTCTGGAGGTTCAGTAATAGAATAAAATGATTAATCCAGTAATTGTATAGCAGGCGTACTCTGCATTGAAATTGGGGTATTTCTCATTTTGAGCATGATAATCGGGGGGTGGTGAGGTGAGGTGGTGTGTGTGTGTGTGTGTGTGTGTGTGTGTGTGTGTGTTTGCTTCCCTAGTCAGACCTTTCCCTGAGGAGCAACCTGTGTATGCATGATTACGATAAAAGCAACACACAGGGAAACATACTGTACTTGACCAGTGAAGAGATATTATTAAAATGTCATCTAAAGTGTCGAGCCTCGTTATGGAGATAAAGTCTATCCATATTCATAGGATACATTGAGCTGTGAGATTATATTAGATAGAGTGTTGCTACAGGATTTTGTAAAATCCACCTCATCGTTACATGTAGACAGAGTGTAGATCTATTGAGATGTAGAATTCTATAACACCATGTATATTTCTAGACCAATTCTATGAGATAAACTGTATTTGCATTTACAATATTCTTTACAACTGTCTTTTTTACAGGATTCTGTGCAATATATGTTTTTTTTTTAATCTAAAATCCTTTCAGATTAACTATGTGCTCTATAATTATACTCGTTAATCAAATACAATGTCTCTCTTTATATACTCTTGTGAGATAACATGCATACTTGCTTATCCTTCTGTTAGATAATGTTTGATAAATTCAATGTTTTCCTTAAAATATGTGCATATTATTATAAAATAAATCCAAACAAAATGTATCTCTAGGTACTGGATGAGAGAAAAGCAAACACAGTATATCTATTAGAGGAGGGGCATACTGTAGGACAAAAAAATAATTTATCAAATAATTTTGTTTGCTTTATTAATTTATTACAATTGTATGCAGGCATATTATTCATATTAAATAATATAGTGGGAAAAAGCAAAGTTTGGGACATACAGCAATAAATTATGTGCGTGCATGTGTGTGTGTGTGTGTGTGTGTGTGTGTGTGTGTGTGTAGTGGTGCGGAAGATGGCTCCTCAGGTATTCTGTGTTTGTCGAAATAGGATTGGAAAGCTGATGTTCTTATGACAACACACGTTGCGTCTGCAGTATAACTGCCAGGAATGACAAAAACACACACACACACACACATGGTTTCCCTACTGCAACTGTGATTTAAAAATAATTGTCATACATGTCACCCTTAAAGCTCAGAGCATTTTAGCCATTATTATTATTATTATTATTATTATTTATTTATTTATTTTATTATTTTTATTATATATATATATATATATTTTTTTTATAAACATATACAGGGTCAGGATTGTGCAGTATGGAATTATTATTATTATTATTATTTATAAAAAATTATGGTAAAAATGTATCCTTTATTAAAGGTAATGACAACTTTTGTTTTACCTGACATATCAAAAAACCCAAATACACAGTGTTAACACACACCAGCAAGGCTGCCGTATCTGTTTTTTTTTTTTTTGTCTTTGGCCTATGCTGTGTTGCTTGAGTTTTAAGAGTTTTAATGAATTTTTGGCTGAATTGAACACTAACCTTCATGCAAAAAGAAAGCATTTGGATGTTTTTATTAAAAATAAATAAATAAAAATGTAAAAAAAATTTTTTTATAAAGTTGTCGAAACATAACAGTCTTCCTTATCATAATTGCCCAAATGTCAACATATTGTTAAATCTGTCAGGCACTGCTAATCTTGTGGAGACATGAGGTCCCGACTAAGATATAAAACCATGTTTCCCACATAAATAAATAAATGTACACACAGAAACACTCTCACAGACACTGTCAAATGATCAAAGCCCAATAAAACAGCTTGACCATGCAGCATGGCGATAAATAAAACTGTAAAAATCAGAGCGTGATTGAGCACATGAAGAATTTTTAGCATGCTGAAATGACCGGCAGCTTGGCCAGAGTCGGGCAGCTAGATGTTTATAGCAACGGTTACCATGGCGTCAGGCTGAATAGAAAGCATGCTGTGTGTGTGTGTGTGTGTGTGTGTGTGTGTGTGTGTGAGTGTGTTTGAATTCATCATATTTACATGACAAAAAGCAGCAAATAAGACACATATCTGCTGATTAAGCCAATTAAAATTGTTTTTTTTTAATTATCTGAATCAGTTGCGCTCGCTTTCTAACAACCAGCACAGAACAGAACAAGCACCTTAAACCAATCCTTGTAGACTGAAATAATTATTATATGTTATATTTGCTGAAAGTGAAATCGCAGATGCATTAATGAATGAAAAGATGTTTTTTTTTTTATTAAAGCAGCATTATAACATTATAGCCCGTTTGACTATGTAATTGTTTCTATAGCAACTCGTTCACAAGGATGTTTATGGATGTTTATGGAGGGAGGAAGCTAGGCGTCATCTAAGAATTATAATAAATGAATTTCAAAACGTCTTATGGAAGGAGTCTCCAGTGCGAGTGCTTTGTAACAGAAAGGAAGTTTTCCACTATAGGGAAGTGTTCAGCACCATGGACTTCACGATCTCTATGTGATAAACTGGAATATTTTTTGTCTTCTTAATATGTCACATTATATGTTTTGCATGAGACAAAGAGAGAACAAGGTGAGTCACCTGGTGACTATTTACAGCTACGAAAATGAAGTAATGAGAGTAGCTAGTTAAGCTAATAAAGTGTTGAGCTGCATCACACCATCCCTTATATGTTTTACACAATTATTAGACTTCAATTGCAAGCGAGATCCACATGAACAGGTTTCCGCTTCTATTCTCCGGACAGTGCAGTACACATTCTTTTCAATTCCGTCCCGCACACTAACATGGCCATATTCCTGAAATGGTGTGTCCATAGTAACAGCCTCTTTTAAAAATAGCTTTATCTTTTATCAGGCAGATCCTAATTTATAGCTGCGTCACTCGTAATGGTTACTGTCCCCCCTGTTTAACCCCTGACGATCTCCCATAATTCTTGCCTGTCACTGTCAATGGCTGACTCCAGCACCCTGACCAAGGCGATTAGACATCCTCCTGGCGAAGACAAAGATGGAGGGAAACCTGGAATCTCCACAATATATTAACAAGAAAGCTTGTTCAGCCATGATAAGAGCTGTGACACAATCAGCTGGTTACTCACTAGGGTGCGTGTGTGCGTGTGTATGTGCGCGCATGTGTGTAGAAATAAGGAACTTTATTTTTTTAGGGGAAAAAAAGCATCCAAAGTGTTATGTGGAGGACTTGCATTATTTAGGAAAAGTGCAATGTTTTATTAAATGTGTAGGAATAGCTGACAATTGAGTTAACATGTGGAAAGTCACCATGCATAATATAGGAAATATTTGTTTTTAAATCTCATGACAGAAAATTGTTTGCATCCAGAGCCATGCAATATTATATCTAAGGACAGAAATATACATACACATACATGCACGCATGATGGCTGTCTCTAAAATTTTGGTACATTCGCTTGGTATGTACTGGAGCTTGTACACATCCTTAGAAATTAATGCAACATGCCTGTAAGATGCAATATGCATGCAAACATCTTAAATGTCAACCTGAAAACTAAGCTCCTCAAGTCACCAGGTTTGGTCACTTCATGGAAACTGTCTGATTTAATTGGCCAGTGTACCCTAACTGGAATCCCCCGGTAACACATACTGTAGTATATTCATAGTCATATATATATATATATATATATATATATAGTTAACTACATAAATGCATTGTTTAACAGCAAGTATATTTCTGCTATAAGTGGGAAGGACGGTATTACTGTCTCACCCATCACCTCAAATCATGTCACATCATCAAAAATCACAGATACAGTAAGAACAGAAGGTTGTAACTGGAGTTTTTGGCTTGAGGATGAGCACACACACACACACACACACACACACACACACACATACACACACACACATACACACTTGACTTACTATCTTTGTTAGTTATTTTTTTTATGCTTTACATTGTATACTTTATAAGGTTTATTAAACCCTCTTTTTTCTGACTTATGAACGAATCTGACTTACGAACGTAAGTCGGGGCTTACTTCTGTCTTGCCATTTTCTGTATTACAAGTCATAGAGTACCTTTATCGTATCCCAATGAGATCAGGGTACACACACACACACACACACACACACACACACACACACACACACACCCCTAGCCTAAAATGTCACATTTTCAGATTTAATTAATCTCATTAAAAGAAGACCAAAAGGGTATTTTTGTTTCGAGTTGTGAAGTGACGGGATGCGACATGTCACAATACATGGCAATCTCATGCGACTTGAGGAGATCTGATGAAATGTGATTTGATGTAATGCAATTCATCAGGTGATGGGACATGATTTGATGTAAAATTATGTGATTTGAGGTGATGTGACATGATGTGACATGATGTGATATGTTTTCAGGTTATATGATGTCTGCTCATGTAATGTGATTTAAGTTGATGCTAGGTGATGTGAAGTTTTGAGATAATGTGAGATAATGTGAGGAGATGTGATGATGTGATGTCAGGTGATGTGATCAGAGGTGGAAAGATTAATAAAATTTTGTACTTAAGTAAAAGTACTGTATTGGCACCCTGTCCAGGGTGTACCCTGCCTTGTGCCCTAAGACTCCTGGGATAGGCTCCAGGTCCCCGTGACCCTG
>JAQQZS010000010.1:9563307-9576286 GCA_030068045.1 Platyallabes tihoni | reverse complement strand
GACCAAAGAGGAGATTTATGGATGCAGTGAGAGAGGACATGAAGTTAGTTGGTGTGAGAGAAGAGGATGCAGAGGATTAGATGGAGGCAGATGATTCGCTGTGGCGACCCCTGAAAGGGAACAGCCGAAAGACAAAGAAGAAGAAGAATGTTTGTGTTTTACTTGCTGGGGTAATGTTAGGCCAACTTGTTTTTATAAAACAACAATCACTTCAGTGGGCTACAATGGGAGACAACTTACTTTTTTGAGTAGATGAAAAGTTGGGCTAAGTCAAACCTATAGAAATATAATTAATTGAACCCACAATCAATACTACTTGAGCTGACTTAAATATTTGAATCATTGAGTGAATATTTGAGTCAAGTTTAGATGTTGAATTGGGTACATGTTATGTCAACTAAACAGCAATGTAAAATATTTTGCTTGGCCAGCAAATTTCTCTAAAAGTTGAGTAAACTTAAAAAAAAGCTGTGCAACTTGTTACTAAACCTTTCTTTTTTTAACATTGAGACAGGTTGTTGTTTTTTTTTACAGTGTGAGCTTTCATATTTTCCCGTAAGCCATTGAAATGTCTCAGTAGTATTTATACTGTAGAAAATATACACACTTTTGACATACCACTCAAACAGGCAAATTAGTGGACCAGAACTAATTGTTGTATAATCAGTAACATATATCAATTGCATGTTAATACAAATATCTAATCAGCCAATCACATGGAAGCAATGTAGTAATGTCTACATGTAGACTTGATCAAGAAGTTCAAATCGAGCATCAAAATGGAGAAGAAGGTGATTTAAGTGACTTTCAACAATGCATGGTTGGTGCCAGATGGGCTATGACAAATTTCATGCGCAACCATTCCTAGGATTTATATAGAATGGTCTGAAAAAAGAGAAAATATCCAGTGAGGGCAGTTCTCTGAGTAAAATTGCCATGTTGATGCTTAAGGGCAGAGGAGAATGGCTAGACTGGTTTGAGCTGATACTGTATAAAGTAACTACAGTAAAACAACTTCTTGTTATAAATGAGGTATGCCAAAGAGCATCTCTGACTGCTATCTACAGTAGCAAAAGATCACACTGGGTGCCACCCCTGTCAGGTAAATACAAGAAACTGAAGCTACAGTTCACATGAGCTCACCAAAACTGGACAAGAGAATATTGGAAAATGTTGCTTGATGAGTCTGATTTCTGCTGTGACATCATAGGGTCAGAATTTGACATAAACAACATGAAAGCATGGATCCATCCTGCTTTGTATCAATGGTTCAGGCTGATGGTGGTGGTGTAAAGGTTTGGGGGGGGATGTTTTCTAGGCACAATTTGGGCCTTTTTTTTTTGTCTTAGTACCAACTGAGCATTGTTTAAATGCCAAAGCCTTTATGACTACAGGATATAGTAAAGCTGTCCCAAAGTTAAAATATTCTGAAACTGGTTTCTTGATACTTGATACTCAAAAGGTCTCCACAGTCACCAGATCTCCAGAAGGAATGTTTGCTGAATATATGCTGCAAATAATTGAGGCAGTTCTGAAGCGCTCCAACCCAGCACTAGTAAGATGTACGTACCTAATGTAGGGGCTGATGAGTGTATGTAATTTTCATCATTGTACTGAAAAGAAATCATCAGACCCCATATAGAGAACTGGTATTGCTACTCATTGTTCGCTAGTTACTTGGTTAATGTTTCTACATAGATTTTACTCTCTAGGAAACAGACTGTATGTATTTTTTATTCTGTAATTTTTTAATCAGTAATTCAGTCCATATAGTATATGTTATAAGCTGTAACCTGGCTTCTGTCACTTTAAGTAGATTACTGTTTTGACTTATTGTTTAGTGCCATACAGTAGTTTGCCCTTTGAGATACCTAAATAAAAAAAAAAAGAAATTAGGTCTAGCAGGGAGCAACACTTACTGTTTAAAACATTGTTAAGTATTTTCCCGAACAGGTTTGTTGACAGCTTGCTATTAGGCTGCTCACACTGGGCCATAAATGCAGACTAAAAACCCTGTGGATTTTTTTGTGTGTAGTATACTATTATATAAAATGACCTTCTTTTAAAAATGACCATGAAATTTTTCTGTTTGATTAGAAATTTGCTATTAGTCTAAGCGACGTAAAAATGCAAGGTGAAAAGGAAATTCATGTAAACACCTATTGTGTTGGTGTGTAATGACCTTTTTAAGGCTAATTGGAAGTGCTGAAAAAGCATGAAATATATTTGTCATAACACACCATTTCTTGGGCTAACACACATCAAATTTATCACATAGAGAAATAAACTAAATGTCATTATTATTATTATTATTATTATTATTATTATTATATTACCTCTATGTTAAATTTAGGAGGAAAAAGGCAGGGTATTGAGTGCTATGAAATTGAATTGTTGCCAGAGAACATAAAGCATCTCGGTGCTCATCTGGCATGCCTGGCATTTTCTATTAATTTAAAAATAAGCATGACAATTAGATTTTGCATTTGTAATAAACCACAAGAGAGAGAAAAGCCCTTTACAAGCCCCATACATTATTAAGCAACCGCAATTCTGAAATAAATAGCATCATATTCAAATTATTTGCTGGAGAATTCCATGGATAGTAGATTATTTTATAAGCTGTAGCATCTATCATATGAAAAAATTACACTTATAGTGGTCACATTTTATGTTTTTATATCATCTTTTTTATTTCATCTCAAATTCATTTAGTCACTTACTGTACATGTATGTAAAAGCATGAATAGACTCATTCCATTAATTGTGAAGATAAACTCATTACCAATGGCTTTCTTTATATGGAGTTATGCATAAGCCTCTAAAATAACACACTACAGTATAAACGTTGTGTCTTGCTCACACAAAGACCTATTTTAAAATCTCTCCTATCTACTGTATGCTTTCCAGCACCTTGTTGTCGGGGCTTTTTTAGTTAAGATATACAGTTCTGTGCAAAAGTCCTGAACCCCCAAACATTTCTTTATATTAAATTAAATGATGTCGATTAGATTTAAGAAATGTTTTATTGCGACAAGCTACAAAGTGCCTAAAGATACAATTTTTAAAAATGGTTATTTATGTAACAAGATCAGCAGCAACCTCTTTTCCCTCTCGCCTGTTCCAACGACTCAGCATTCAACATCACAGTATATTAATCTCCGGTCTGATCATCCATCATCATCTGCAACTGGACTAAAAATGAGAAGCAAAAACTTGCGAAAAATGAGAACTATTCCTCAAGACTACATTAAAACGTCTGTTCAGTTGGAAGTAAAATATGAAGAAATGAAGGGTGGCACAAGACTTTTGCACAGTGCCATACTTTTTTTTTTCATGCAAACTTTCTAATTATTATTTGCATATTTTTAAAAACATATAAATTAAATGATTAATGAATGTAAGGCTAGATGTCATTTCATTTAATCTTTCAGGAAAATGTGCAGCGCTAACTGAGTATTGTGACTATAGGAAACAGTGATAGTGGTTTGTATGGTTACATACCGTAAATTTATCATCCATTCCTACTTTCTGGTGAACCTGAGAGTGTTTTTAAAGCAAAATCAGTAAAGATGCCTCCCTAAATGCCATCTTTCCATATTCCCTGGTCTTTACAACCAATCAGGAGACGGCTAATGACACAAAATGGCTCCAATATCCTGGTCCAGCTGCTGGGTCTTAAGTGCTATACTTAAGTGTTGGGGGGGTGGGGTGGGGGCTAATGTGGTGGCAATTTCACAACACTTTTACATGACATTAAAGATAATTCAACAGTGTATTTTTGTATTTTTTACATAAGAAATCAGTCTAGGGAAGGCGACATGGATCGTTGCAGTGATACTAATAGACCTGGGGATTGGGATGCATTTCTGAATGTGCTATGTGGACCTGTAATAGCAGTGGTGAGCTAAAACATTTTTAAGACTTCTTGCCATAATTGGCAATCAGTATTTAAAAAAGACATTTCCAACTTGTGATGGGGTGCTTTCATCTTATGAGAGAAATAGATCAAATGCATTGCATAACATGCTGTATATCACATTACATAACAAATATGGTTGGTCAACAGGCACAATTGTTATACATAGAAAGAACAGCACCCTCTTTATTCTCTTTTAGAATTAAGATAAGCTATTGCAACTCGCCTCAACTTTTCTGTCAGGCTTGTTACAGATGTGTTTTTTTTTTTTTTGGCCACTACCTCCATTAAGGACTCACCACTGTGGAAAGAGTCAAATAGTGGGAATTTCAGTTCAGCACTCCTGGCAACACCATCCGTGCTCCAGCATGCTCCTACAGTAAAAAGCAGGGAAGTTCATATGTCAGGCATGGACAAAAGAGGAAAAAAAAAACAAAAACGATAAAAACAAATTAACCTGTCAGTGCCTGAGCAAGTCGTCAGAGAGGCACACTTGATGCATGATACTAATCTCTTTGGTCCTTGCAGAACGCGGATGACACAAAGGAAAGAGATGCTACAAACACCACTTGTTTTATGAAAACAACATGTCATAAACACAGGGAAAAAAGGGAAAAATGTTGTACTTATACAGTTACATGGCACTGTTTAGAGCATTTATCTACCAAAGATGAGACTGAGGCTGAATGCATTCGGCTATTAAACTAATATTACCATAAAGCTTGCAAACAGGATTTCTAAATGTATATACTACATTCCATTTAAAGGGGGTGTTGTGGAGGTGCAGGTAATTCAACAGAAATTATTTCTTTTTTTAAATAATTCTGAATTATTCTTACATTAGTATAATTCAAGTCCTTTTCATAATTAGCAACCAACAGTCTACTTCGATCAGCATCATGTCTCGAGTTCCCTGACATTTTAAAGGCCTCAAAATTGCTTTCAGGACGGACTGTTCTTTAACATTTAGGGCCACCAGGCCATAGAAGAGGGAGCAAACATATAGTGTGATTTAGATCAGAGAGAAGAAAGGCAAGCAGACTGATAAGACCATCAGACGTCCTCTGTGATCAGCCTCTCTCTCTCTCTCTCTCTCTCACTCACTGTGTCTCCTTCTTCACATCTCAAATAACAGCAATGTGCAATGTGTGGTCTGAATAGTTAGACCAATAAAGCAAAATATATACAGCAGATAAATAATTCTTAGAGAGAACCCGTTCAGCATGACAAGCTTCTGTTATTCAGATATAAATGTTTAAATCTGACCAAAAAATAAATCTCAGAGTTTCTCATATTTGGGGCAATATTTTCCCCAACAGTATTGAGATTTAATTAAGAACATTTGCTTACAGTATATTTGAGTGTGTATGTGAGGAAAAGTGCAGCATGTCCATCTAAAATCCCAACCCAACCAAATCCTAGTGTCCTTTACATAAAATTCATTAGAACTGATAATTACAACACATTTTCCCATAATGCCATTAAAAACCCTTTCACCCCTAAAAACAGATGTTAGCGAAGGTTTTTTCCCCTCTTCCTTTTCTTGTCTATTCTAAAATGCTTTTTTTTCTTTAGCTAATTAACGCAGAGGCAGTAAAGTAATGAGTTCTCTGTCGGCTCTTCTCTTTTTAAAAGAGGAGCCTTGCCTATGATCTGCACAGGGCCAAACCATCAGGACATTGTCAAGGCAAACAATAGCCTTATCTGGCCTCTATTCAAGCCACCTGATTAGTTGGGAAAAATAGGGAAAGAAAGAAAAGGCCATGTCCTTGCCCGGTAGCTGTAAATGTCAGCAAAAGGCCAGGGGACCCACCATATCTTTATATATGTTAGCATATTTTACAGACGGCTTTCCCTCTACGTAGATGACATGTCAACCTTGGCATGGCGCATACGCTCATGGCAGTATCAGGAACGCGGGAAAGCTGCTGAGAGACAGGATTGAAAATGGTCTGCTGGAAAAGAAAAAAATTTAAATGCTGCATTTAATTTCACACATTTGCAATCCATGCAGAAACATAATGACGTTCTTTTAATTTGCACTACAGGACTGTGGAATGTCTAGGAGATTTAAAGGATTTTAACCCATCAGAAGGAAAAAAAATAGCAGAGCCATGGGATAATGTAAAGTACATCAGCAAGACTGATGTATTGTGGGTGTAACATTTGATGGTAACTGAATTATATTAACAGCATTAAGTGCTGGAAAAAAAAAAAGGCTGAGGAGAAAAAAAAAACCTGTGTTAACCTATGACAGCATGATCAATCCCCACTTATGATGAAACCTCAATTAACATAACAATTTAGGATAACAGGCCATTAGCAGGGCACGAATTAAGGGATTATTAGCAGCTAATTTTCCACCAATTTACCATGTTAGAGAATAATTAGAGGGCACCAGAGATTTTTCTAGCCTGTCTAAAGGGAATTCTTACACTGAGTTCTGGGAACATTGAGTAATATACAGTATAAAAATACTTTTTTTCCCCCTTCTTCTTCTTTTTTGCAAAGGATGAAAGAGGATGTGCCCAGATCTGACCTGGTGCACTCTAATAAGCTTGTAAAGAATGGACAATTAATTTTCAGACAGCGTAAAAGAGACGACGCAACAAGAGGTAAAAGGAAAACCCATGACATAATGACATCAACAAGGCTTCACTTTGAAAGCATTTAGTCTTAATATGTCATTTGGTATAAATGTCAAAACAGGTTTGCTTGTTGGCCAGAACACAAGCTAATCACCAACAGACATCAAACATCCGTGGGGTTTTTGTTCACTGTAGTTACCTCCAGTTCACAGTTGCTGTATCTCTCATCCTTTAAACTTAATATAACGTTAAACCAATTTAACCCCATTATACTCAATCGACCATGGCAGCAGTACAAACTTTTCATTGGTCCTGTATATTTAAGCAGATCCACCCAGCTTCTCTCTTTTTTTTTTTTTTTGGTTTATATGCTGAGGTAACCGAGCAGGTGTCTCCACCGATGGTCTCCTTGCCCCGACCACAAACACACTACTTCTATTCACAAGCTAGTTAGTGACTCAATTACCAGCACAACACAAAAAAACTCCAGGCCAAAAATCTGGGGCCACCCACAATCTCCTAGCTGACAAAAGATGCCTCTGTCCCCACCACAGGAGCCCCCCCTCGAGTGGCCAGTCGACATCAGGAACCCCACAGTGATCATTCGGGTGCACAGCGTTACTTCTCGGTACACCGCTAATTATTCCAGCAGATTAGCACGCCAATTATTATTGTACTTGTGCTAATTAGGAATTATTAAAAGCATTTATCAATTAGTCCTCACAGCTTGGCCTAGATGGGAGAAGCTCATTAAAGTGGCTTGAAAGGCATAGATGCGGAGGAGAGTCTTCAGAGATGGAGGGTTTGTGGTTTCTCAGTAACATGACGAGCTTCATTTGTTGTCTTGTTAATTACTAAGAGAAATAAACTGAGGTGAGGGAACGACTATGCATAGATTATATAACGTAAGTGATAACAGGTACATGTTTAGTGATTAATTTTGCGTGAATAATACACGGTTATATCAGACTTTTTATATGGTACTTCTAGGTTTTAAATGGTGGTAGTACTGCAATAAAATATGAGGTAGCAGTTTTCTGATATACTGGTAGCACTACATGTTGTTGTTAAGTTTATCAGAATATACACCTATTAGCCATAACAAAACCACTAACATTAAACCACCTAGGTTTTAGGTTCCCATTGGGGCACCTGGGCAGCTCTGGTCCCTTGGCAGGACCTCTGAGGGTGTGCTGTGGTGTCTGGCGTCAGAATGTTGGCAGAGGATCCTTTGGTGCTGTGAGTTGGAGGTTGGTGTGCCTGATCAGAATGGGATTGATGAAATTTGGAGGCCAGGATGGTGGCCTTGAGCTTTTACCTGCCGGGCCCCTTGCGCAGCAGGTTGTGATTCACTGGGTGATCATGGACAGGAATGACTTTTTTGGTGATTTGTGCTGCATTGACTTTTTTCGTGGGATCAGACCAGACAGGTTGGCCTTTGATCCCTACGGCCATGGGTGACCCATGGATGCCCATGATCCTGTCACCAATTTGCTGGTGCCTAATTGTTGTCATTCACTCCACCTGTCTGTGGTCATAATGTTATGGTCAATCAGTGTAATCCCTATAGTTTTAACACTGGTAACACTTCCTGGCAAATTTTTTAAATGTTGTCCATCAATGCAGAAGTAAATTAATCACGCAAATCAAATCAAAGGTACAATAAAACCACATAAACAATTAAAAACCTTTCAATACTTAAAAATCAAACCACAAGTTGATGGCAGTAGTAGCGTGGATTTATGGGTGTGGAGCTATAGCAGCAAAAAAAATGGCAATTTTTGGTATGTGCAAGCGCAGCTAGCTTAGGCAGGACAACATTATAATTATTTCCCTTATATATTTTAGTTGTTTTTTTTTTTTTTTTTACCAAGTACTTTACAGTCCTTTATTTGAAATGTTTCCAACAGACTGCTGGTATTCAAGCCTCTGAAGTTACCATTAATACACCATTTGAGCTTTTTCTCCTTTTTCTTCTTCCTTATTCACCTCTAAATTATGTCTTTATTCACAGAATTCTATTATAATGCAGGTGGAGTGATCATGAAGAACTACACCCCTACTGGAACTTCACTCACTCACCCAGTTCTCAAGCCCGTCTAGTGTATTCAGATTCAGTCCCGCTGTCAATCACATCAGTGCATTGTAGGTAAGCAGGCCACTGATCGGGTAAAAAGAAAGAAAGTACAAATGGAGGGGTATGGTGGTGGAGGAACCCCCACCCCCCCACCCCATTTGGCAGTACATTCCTCTTGTAGCATTCTTCATTATGACCAGAGACCCTGTGATTAGCTTAGATTCAGTAAGGGTGGTCAGGAGAAGCATACCAATTAGGTTACTGTGAGCACTTTGGATCACATTGCTATGGAAACCAAACCTAGCCCCCCTAGTCCTGACACACATTCACAAATACCACCCAAACAGTTTTCATATAACCCCCCTTTTTATAGCCAGATTAATGAGGGGAAGTCCAAAGAAAGGTCTGGAAAGCATCTGAAGTGTTGGAAAGCTCATAAACAGAGGAGCTGTCGCCTATTTCATTGTCCATTTAAGGTTATTTAAGGTCATTTTTTTTGTACAGGGAAGACACAAGCCAAAGTTTGTGATTTTATGGAAGCACAGTATTGTCTGAGTTGAAAAGGCTACCTCGATGGGGTCAAACACTGCAAGAAATTTTTAAGCAATGCAGATGAAAAGCTTTGATCAAGAGGCACACCAGAAGATGTAACAATTTCTGACAAAACTCATTTATATCGAATTATCGTCTTTCTACCGTTACAGGTCTGTAACTGACTTACTCACTCATCATCTATACCGCTTTATCCTGTATACAGGGTCGTGGGGGGTCTGGAGACTATCCAAAGGAGACTTAGGGCACAAGGCGAGGTACACCCTGGACAGGGTGCCAATCCATTGCAGGGCACACACACATACACACACTCACACTAGGTCAATTTGGAAATAACAATTAGCCTAATTTGCATGTCTTTGGACTGTGGGAGGAAAACGGAGTACCCGGAGGAAACCCACCAAGCACAGGGAGAACATCCATGCACACAGACCCAAGGCGGGAATCAAATCCGGACCCTGGAGATGCAAGGCGACTACGTGCTAACCACTAAGCTGCCGAGACGCCAGAAAAAATAACAATAACATTAAAATCTTCCTCTCTCTCTCTCTCTCTCTCTCTCTATCTCTCTATCTCTCTCTAACTTCTTTCTTTTCCCTCATTTTCACTTTAGCATGAGGATGGTTGTCTACTGAGTCAACACTGTCAGCTCAGCTCCACTGGGACTCCTGGTTTAATCGCTTTAATTAATTTCCAATCAAGCAACTGTAAAGTAATCAACGAGATGCCAGAAACGGTGACAACTCTGCTATGTACTGTACACACACAACAAGGGAACTGATATTCATGAAGAGGCAAAGGAAGAAGAGAGAAAATCAACTGTTCAAAAGAAATGCATAGAACATGCTATGAACTATTTTTTTTTTCCTTCAAAAATGTGTGCATTGGCAGGGTCAAAATGGTTTCCTCCATTCAAGGACGAAAGCTCTTTTAGAAAATAAGCACTCGTCAAGCATTGAGTAGTGTTTATTGATGTACAGTACAGTATAGACCAAATAATATTCCCATTACTTCTACCATCTCAAGAAAGGAAAAAAAAATAAATATCAGAAATTATATAAGCACAGGCGATTCTGTTTATCTACTTATTTCTTGTTAAAGGAATAAAAAAGTAAAGTTGATTTATTCTTTTACTTATTTAAAAAAAAAAAACTGTTAAAGCCAAATAAGCTTAAAATTAGCTTACAATCAACATTGATTCTTCAGCACAGCATTGTGACTTGTATGTGTCAGACACATGGAAAAAGAAACGCTGTTTTCTTCTGTAATAAAAGTACTCTTACACAGTATGTTAAGTAGATATAAGAAATGAAAAAAATATGCTTTAAAAAATAATGAAAAAAAATTGTACTTAACTAGCAACTTTCTTATTACACATTAAATTAGCTACATTGAGCTAAATTCACTACATTGACGACAACAGTCGGCGAATGATGTAAACTCAAGTAGTAACATATAGAACGCATTGCAAAACACACCATGACATTCTTCATCTGCGAAAGAACATTATGTACAGCATTTACTCTTTGCAAGTCAGTGCCTTAAAACACTTAACAGTTAATGTTTTTAATTTTACTGCAACATGCTTTCTCAAGGGCACAAGAGTCCTTGTATGCTGATACAGCTACTGTACAGTACGTCTATATATGTGCATCTATTATGCTTAAGAGTCTGGAGGAAAAATGTTTTTCAATGTTTGGTCATGGATGTCTCATCTCCGCTGAGTCACTGGAAAAATTTCCTCCACAAACTAATTTGCCTGACC
This sequence comes from Platyallabes tihoni, assembly GCA_030068045.1. NCBI lineage: Eukaryota > Metazoa > Chordata > Actinopteri > Siluriformes > Clariidae > Platyallabes > Platyallabes tihoni. The sequence goes on along the minus strand of JAQQZS010000010.1, from coordinate 9,565,385 downwards.
TGTTAGTCAATGGGAGTGCAATGGAGTGATGTAAAGATTCGCTGTAACCTCTTTCCGATGTAATAAATAAACTACAGAAAGTCTAGTAAAAAGAATGATCAGAATTTTATAAAATTTTGTACAGAATGTTTTCTACAGTATATATACTACCGCTCAAAAGTTTGGGATTACTTGCAAATTTCTTTGTTTTTGTTAAGTGATATATTTTCCAAAATATTTCAAAACTATGAAATAACACATATGGAATTGGAGGTAATTATGTAATTATGTAACAAGAACAACTTAAGAATAACTCAGTTGTTATTTTAAGACATGAAGGTCAGCCTTTCTGGAATAGTTCTTGCAAGAACAGTATTGTCAAGTGCATTTGCAAAACCTATCAAGCACCATGTTGAAACTGGCTCTAATGAAGACATTCTGAGGAAAGCAAGATCAAAACTGACCTCTGCTGCAGAGGAGAATTCCGTTTTAAAGTCACCAGCCTCAGAAATCACAAATTAACAAACAGCACCTAAGATTAGAGCCGTTACGAAGGCTTGATGAATGACAGATCATGAGTAGCATCTCAACATTAACTGTTCAAAGGAGATTATTGCATATTTTAGATGCGTTCAGTATTGCTTCATAATATAGAAAAAAAATAAAAATCAGGAACGACCATGAAGTTGGAAAGTGAACTTTTGAGTATGCACGGTCCTGTTTTTATATCAGCTACAAGTTTGATCATTTTAACGTCAAAAACTGAAAAATACAGAAAAAGAGAAAAGTATAATTTAATTCCACTAAAAGAATTCCTGCCTACCTCTACATTTATGATCTAATCTACATGTCTGACAAATTTTACATAATGAATAACATACAAGGGTCTATATATAACAGCTATTTTATTTTGAGCACATACTGAGTAAAAATATATACACACACACATATATAGTGTATATAGTGTGTGTGTGTGTGTGTGTGTGTGTGTGTGTGTGCGTGTGTGTGTATACTGTATATATATATAATGAAATGATTTATAAATTATGATGATAATTATTAAATAATAAAAAATTAACAACTGGGGAACTTCCGGTCAGCTTTAGTTAGTAAGTACTGCATGAGATTAGGAATTCCCGACTTTTGCATTATGATTGGTTATAATGATTAGAAATTTAAACCATAACAATCATGTTTTTATGTGCAGTTGAAAAGTCCCAGAAGTACATTAATCATTTTGCGAGATCTTGCAACAAAAGTCCTTTTTTTTTTTTTTTTATACTCTACTTTTAGGGAGATCGTTTTTTTTGTCTTTGAAATTTTTTCTTTCATGTTCCAATAGAGAATAATGGAATGGAATATTTGCCATGTATAAGTTTTTAAAATTTATTAATGAATGACACATGGTGCTTTTAGCAATCTATAGTTACACTTACGCACAGTACATAATTGCATTTACTATGGCAGGAGTTACTTGGTGGTTATGGTGCTGGACTGCTAATCAGAGGGTTCTAGTGTACCTAGCACCGCTAAGCTACTTTGAGTCATTGAGCAACATCCATCAATCTCAACTGCTCAGATGAGGTGTTGAGCTGGCAACCTGACCCTGTCAACTGCCACTGAAATGATCAAAACTGCTCCAGCGTGGGGAGTGTTTGTTGCGCCGTGGCAGGCGGATGAACCCTTACCACTTATAGTTGCACTTAAAAGTTCAGCCCTGTTATCACTTACAGCTGTGACCTCAGCAGCCTCTCATGTTTCTCCCTTTAAATTTCAGAAGACAAAAAATACAGTTTGTCATGTAACAGAGAAGTCAGAAAGCATACACTCCTCTGTCCTGAAAAAACTTTTTTGTGAAGATATACAGTACAGTATACAGAATTCACCACGCAAGTTCAATGTGAATTAACTGTTACTATAGAAACTATAACATACAAAAGCTAGAGCATTTATATTATCCTATCATTAATGTCAGAGATGCTGATATACAAAACTCACACACACCTCCTGTTTTGCAAATTTAACAGCACAGATTGTTCTAGTACACTAATAATTTTTGATAAGGGGCGGGGGGGGGGGGGGGGGGGGTTTTCCCAACA
>JAQQZS010000010.1:9531360-9542970 GCA_030068045.1 Platyallabes tihoni | reverse complement strand
ATGTGTGTGTGTGTGCCCTGCGATGGATTGGCACCCTGTCCAGGGTGTACCCTGCCTCGTGCCCGAAAGTCTCCTGGTCCCAGGTCCCCCGCGACCCTGATCAAGGATAAAGCGGTATAGAAGATGAATGAATGAATGAATGATGGCAGTATGCAGCGTCATCATCACATTTTAAGTCATACTGTGAGCGTGTCACAGGCATTCATCATCGACTGTAATAGTAGGCACCTTTTATTTTATACTGTAAAGAAATAACATATCTGCCGAAACATTGGAGCAGTACACTCTATTCACAGGTAATGGTAACACGCGGTAGCATATATATATATATATACATACAGCACACTACATACTATATGACAACCCACCTCCATGACCCTGTCACTGGTCAACTGGTTTACTTTTCTTGCACCATTTTTGGTAGGTCTTGACCACTGAAGATCAGGAACATTCCACAAGAGCTGTAGTTTTGGAGTTGCTCTGACCCAGTAGTCTAGGCATTGACAATTTGGCCTTTGTCAAAGTCACTAAAATCCTTATGCTTGCCCATTTCTTTCGGTTTCGAACACATTCAGGGTTCACCTGCTTCCTCATCTATCCCACCCACTTCCGACTGCCATTGTAATGAGATAATGTAACTGTAGCTACTGTGACAAGCGCCAGATTGTGATGGCTGCACTACTCCAAAAATGCAGCTGTTACCAATCTGCTGGTATTGAAAATGGTAAAAACCAGCGACAGGGTCATGAGCACCCAAGGCTCACTGATGCATGTGGGAAGTGAAGGCTGGACTATGTAGTCTGATTGAATAGAAAAGCTACTGCAGCTTAATTTGCGGAAAAGGTTAATGCTGGTTCCAGTAAAAAGATACCAGAACACACAGCGCATTACCCTTTTGGTGAAGAAAGGGAGGAGATCTCAATATTAGGCAGACGGTCATAATGTTATGGCTGTATGAGATTTTGTACATAGCGTCTCAAGTTTACCAGAAAATACCAAAGTATTAGAAAATTTGTAACAGAGCAATATGTGATAAAGCAGAGCAGCACCATGGGGATTTGTGAGTTGGCGTTTGGAGATTGCAATTTAATTGCTATTGTTAGTTCCAGATCTGTACACGTACTGCTCTGAAAGTGATCGCCCCATGGCTTGAGCAAAATTATACATTTCTTTCCATTTTCTATTACTATAACTAGTATTTCTATTACTTGTTCCTCTAATACCAGTCTAGGTGAAATTCCTCATCATCGTGCGATATCAGTGTTAATATCTCATCGCTAATGGACTTGATCTTTCCAATATGGTGACGAAGGCTCTCCTCATCCATCTGTCAATTTACCTTCTGCTGAGTGCCATTGCTAAATTGCCGTTTGGAAGACAAGAAGGGACTTTGCAAGGGAACACAAAAGGATCGCAGAGCTGACCACAGCGCAGGTGGAATTGAATTGGAAATCTTCCACAGGGTCCGTTAGCATAACAAAAGGGGCCACGTAGCTTTAGACAAAAGCGGAGAGGTTTTAATGTAGAAAATCAATCTTTCCAAGGAGAGAAGTTATTGTGCAAGCAGCTGTACAGGTGTTCCTTGCCGGCTCCTTAATCAAAAGTGTCAAAACTAAGTTTTTCTTTTCCAGACAAAGTTTTCTTTTTTTTCGATGCAGGGAATTCCTGTATGTAGACAGAAAAATGCTAATATTTCTCTATGTAATACCATCAGTATATGTCGTGGATAACTAGAAAACAACCTACTCGATTATTACTGCTATATACGTGCAAAATCTGCACGTTTCACAGAATGGTTCTATAATAAATAGCCATCTATTTATCCGAAAACATCTTTGTCCTTCAAAAGAACATGGCAACGGAGTAGAGGTACAGTCAATCCAATTATGAGCATTTATTCATCAATAGACACTGAGTTTTATGAGACATAACAATAGCAGTAGGAAACCTCAGGGCTAGTCTATGCAAGCGTGTACACAATGCCTCTGAAGCTCGGCGCTGAACTACAGATCCCACTCGACGCCCCAATTATATGAAGCGGAGGATCATCTCTATTTGTCACATCACTCTATCCATATATTCAGCATGCTGGGTGGCCTTGAGAGCACTAGAATAATAATAGATAATGTTTCCTAGTAGCCTGCGCTAGCTCCGACCTTGGGAATTCAAGTTCTTTCTTACAGGTTTAAAGTTTGAGTAAAATGTGGCCGACATCAAGGCCAGCATGAGGCCGCATGCTAGCGGTTTTCTGGTAAATGAAAGCAGGAAGCTCTAAAACAATCACGCAAAGTTGAAATTCCAGCGAGAGACCTGTACTTAAAGGTGTTCTTCTCGATAAGGTTAAGTCTACATTTATCGGCCGACAACCAGCCACATATTACCATAATAATGATTTAAGCGCTCGCTAATCCTCTCTGGTTAATGAACGTCTTCATTTTCCCAAGCCAGACAGAGGAGCCATGGCGAGCAAGTGTGTGTGTCAATCCACCCTGTCTGGCAAGTCGTCCCGGTGGGACCGTGTTGTGTGTGTGTGATACCCAGAGTGTCATGGGTAATTTTCCAAATACGCCCGTATCGTTCGCTCCCATTCATTCTCCAGCATTCAGTTGCTCACTCCTCGCTATTGTCTCCATCAGCCACACACAGATATAATTTTCCTCTGTTTCTGGGCATTAACCTACACACAAAGCTCTAACTATTACTGACTGATAGCACACGTAATGCTAGGAGGACAATAAATAGAGAGTCATTGACACTGGAAACTCCTCAGGCTATGAAACGTCGCAATGCTACAGTACATGCTAGCAAACATGAATAGAGTTAGCGTGTCGCGTCAGACAACACCAGGCAGCTCTCTCTCTCTCCCCATGCTGCTTTTGACCACCCAGTCGGCCGTGTAGGAAGAAGCTCTGACCCATCATTCCTCGGGGCCCTGACCTCTAAGGAGTCCATATGCAAACTGGTTGATTAAAAATCAGCGAGACGCTGAGGTAGAACGGTATGTGGCTAACGCAGAGGATCTCAAATGACCATACAGACCTCAAACAGCTCTTTCTCACAGCTCTTATTTCAACACGGAGGAACATTGCGCGACTGATTAATTGAAACGATGACAATATAATGAATTCTAATGAACACACAAGGTTTCTTCAAACCCTGGAGAAGAAAGAGTTTACAGAGTGTGCCCGGTGTTCAAGAGGTTATGGGTATTCGGTGACATTTTAAAAGCGTAATAAAAGAGTGTGACACTCTTTTGGGTGACACTTCAGCGAGCACTAGAAATGTTCCGGATTTATTTATTTATTTATTGGAAATGCATGCGAAAAGTGAAAAAAAAAAACTTTTATTATAAATTATCACTTTTATTTACCAACTCTTGTTGGTTTCTCTGAGAAAATATAATTTCAGTTATCTTACCTATGTGATTTGTCAGACTAATGCACTAATTGGGAGATAAAAAGTCAGAAGTTTATGACGCTAGCCCGCAAATGCAGGATTGCAGAATAACAATACACGTTTGCTTAACTTTATCTCCAATAAATGGTCCAATAAATCTGTATAATATCTACTCGTGAAACCCCACTTTCATAAATTGTCCATAACATAAAACTTATCTCATTTCCGTTTATTTTTTTTGCTACATGATTTCTCAGGATGAAAAAAAAAAATCTTTTGAAATCATTTTAAATCAGTTCCAATCCTATCATCACACAGTCTATGTCTGTAAATCATAATCTCTCCCCACTTGCAATGCCGAAGCTGCAGCTTTTTGATGACCATACCGGTGTAGGGGATTTGTAATTATCTTGACTGGAACATTTTATAGATTTTCAGGGTCTTAGTTCGGAGTGTTGGATGACATTCCAAAATTCCTTGGCAAGAGCCGATACACGGAGAAGAACACTTGGATTAGAACTGCATATGCCAGATTCCAGATTAGGTTTAATTGTGTGTGTGTATGTGTGTGTGTGTGTGTGTGTGTGATGCCATGTATTTTAGAGAATCTTCCTCCTTTGGATAGTTTCAAATAAAGATCCAGGTTTAAGGATTCCTAGGATCTAAACCTGGCTCGATTATCCTGTCACTCTGATTCAGTAGACATTTTGAGCTTTCGACACAGACATGCCAGTGTCAGTTTGTGGATTATAGCTTAATTGAATTAGAAAACTTATAAATACTATAATTCAGAGAACTGCAAAATAGGTTAAAGTGCTCGCTGTCATCGGAAGGAAAATATGTCCTGTTAATCATGTTGCTCGAATGTCTTCTTCGACACAAAAGCTCTGCACCTCATTGCAAGGTTCTACTTCTCACCATAATGATAATCTTGACCATCCTTGTTACACACAAAGAATGCAGCTGACCGGCACAGTGGCCTCCCTTGACATCGTTCTAGTGGAATCTATACTTCAAGGCCCATTTATCTAAATACACAAAAGGAGCATGGCAAAAGCGTGAGCGGTGGTTTATAGCACACTTTCATCCTCCATTACACTCGCAATATTTGTGACAGACCTTGCGATGTCCAAAAATGAGGGGGAAAAAAAATCAATTGCTGATAAATTAGACGTGTTGTGTCTCCATGGAAGGCAGACATGGTCGAGTCCTCAGCTGTGAATGACATGGGTGACATGGTATTGGAGCATCACGAGCAGATGGCAGCTTGGTGCTCTGGTTGAATTACTGAAAACTGGGTTTTGACCAAAAACTGATCATGCAAAGCTTGACAAATGGACTATTACTTTTATAGTTTATTTTGACCTGGTAAAACTAGTATAGTAATAAAAAATATGTACACTTTTACCACGGCAAAACACCAAAAATCTTTTTTTTAATTATTTTTTTTAAATATATATTTATATATTTTAAAGATATTTCTTTAATAAAAATATGAGATGTGAGTCCAAGTAGCAGAGCTAAAGATAAGATTTGCTAAGATACAGAGCCACTGATGTAAAATAGTGGCTATTTTATAGTAAAGAAAGGCCAAGAATGATTATTCTAAGGAAGATTATATTACAAACCCTAAAGTATCTTAAGATCCATTTCGTGGTCCTGAAATACTTGACCGGGACAGATAAATTAATTAAGTTTGACCATTGCGGTCTATAATTAAAGGTCCCATATATTATATTATACTATTTCCATAAAAAGTGAAAATACAGTACAGTGGAACCTCGGATTGCGAGTAACGCGGTTTGCAAGTGTTCCGCAAGACGAGCAAAGATTTTTAAAAAATTTTGACTTGGAAAACGAAGTCTTGGTTTACGAGTACAGAGTATCATCTATTACGCATACGCTTCTTATTTTGACGCCAAGCGTCACGTGATCACAACTGAGCCAACGGTTTTTCTCTCTCTTGCGCTGCGGTATTGTGGGTAATCGTCTCCCCTGCTGGGTCTTAGTGCTCGTCTCTTACTGGTATAATCAACATCTGTGCACAGGTGTACTGTTTACTATAACACTGACCACATGTGTGTGCGTAAAACATGTTTTATTTTGTGTCTGTATGCGTGGCTGCAAAGTACCCAAAAATACAATTTAAAAATTGGTTGTTTATGTAACAACCTCAGCAGCAACCTCATTTCCCCTCTCATCTGTTCCAACTACTCAGCATTCAGCATCACCAGTATACTAATCACCGGCCTGATCATCTGTCATCATCTACACCTTCTTCTCACTAGTTCATGCCTTAAATTACATGTTTTTATGCTTGAATGATTCATAGGTCACTATGTGGCTTAACAAACAAAAAATATTCCTCTGAAACTGCTCAAGTACAGGGACTGGATTGGAAATGTGAGCCAAAATCTAACATTTATATTCATGGCATTGGTAGACGATGGCAAAGGCAATCTTTAAACTGGCAATCTAAGAAACAGATAAGTCTTTAGATGTAGTTTAAAGATTGCCACTGTCTTGGCTGTACAAACATCTACAGGAAGTTCATTCCACCACCTACAGACTACATGCATGACTTCCTTGATCCCTGAGAGACAGTTCGACCAGTCGAGCAGTACTGGAGGATCAGAGGAAACGTGGTTTTAAGTGCGTTGAGGTAAGTGAGTGCTGGGCTGTTTTTGGCTTTAAAGGCAAGCATCAGTGCTTTGTATTTGATGCATGTAGCTGAAGAAACTCTGCTGTAGAATTCAATCAACTGTGGCTCGGGACTTTTGCACAGTCATTTAGGTCCCTCAAATTGTGTCTGTTAATGCTCCAGCTGAAATACACCTCAGATAATGCATACAGTTATAATATACTCATTTCTTCATGTCAGTTCTAACAGCGTGTAAATCATGTTACCTTCACATTAATGCTAAGTGAAATATAGATACTTCAAATTAGTTTAAAAGGAATATAGGATCAGGTTGTGAAACTATTAAGTAATATTTTCTCTTAAACCTGACTGACCACATTTTCCTTTTTTTCTGAGTGGAGCTGGCACGTGATAGGAGCCAAATGTCATGTGATAGCTAATGACAAATCATATGACCAGTCAATCAAAGCTCTGTGATTCTGACCTTTATATATATTATCAAACATCATTCATTAATTTATTCATCTTCAGTTATGTCATTATCCTAAGCAAGATGAGTGGAATTTGCAGGACATTAACTGCATGGTGAAAGAAGTCACCAGTTCATTATTTCCAGAGCAATATTTCTTTTATAATTTTTATTCCTATATTTCTATATATTCTATATTTGCCTACATTCATGCATTCCTTTAGTTGCAGACACAATCTGATTTTTGTGTTTAATTTCTGATTGTGTGTTGAAGTGAAGACCGAGGGGTTTTCACCAGTAAATGCACAGAAGCAGAAAAGTGCTTTTACAATAATTATTGTGCTTACACCACATTTTCCGTTCTCTTTTCGAAACCCTTCACACCATTCACACAAAGGCACTCCACGTACACGAACCGTACTGTGAATGATGTTTTTCGCTGCTTTAATACAAAAGGATATGCACCATTAGTTGTTGTTGTTGTTGTTTTAGCACTTCACTTAATAATTATCTGTTACAGACCTTTTATATGCTCTTAGAAAAAGAGTTCCTCAAGGGTCCTTTCGATAGTTAACAGCTCTTAGTTTCTTAATGGGGGTTCCACTTAGAACCCTCTTGGAAAGGGAAACCCTCTGTTGCAGGGTTCTACAGAGACGTTTCTGAAATTCCTCCAGAAGGACTAACTGAGGGACAAGTAAGAGTGTTGGACAGAGCAGTTATTAAAGTACATTCTACCATAGCACCCTACTGTAGTTCCCTAGATACATTCAAATGGAGTGAGATCAAGTCCGATATATGTAGCGTTAAAAGTCACATGAAAGAGTAAAGCTGAAACACAGCAAAAAAGTACATATCTAAAAAGTATAAATGAATGTGATGACATTTTCCTGATGCATTATACTGATGAGTTTTCAATCACATTAACTTCACTTGATTTGAGAACAAGGCTCTTTAAGCATCAGTTTACACATCACAGAAAAGGCCCCGGAGGCTCTGCATTATCGAGACTTCACGTAAATATTGACAATAGATGGATCTCTCATACACTCTGTCTCTTTCTCTCTCTCTCTCTCTCTCTCTCTCTCTCTCTCTCTCGTAATCTGCCTGTACACACCATCACCCTGCCAGGTGCTAATACGGGAGGCAAACACAAAAAATGAGACGGCTCAGGTTGCCTGAAGTACTGAGTAAACACTCTCACAGCTGCTTTGGAGTGAAACTAGAGCATTGCACGCAAACAAACTGCAAACAGTTTGCCCACAGTACAGTTTGACAGCATGAGAAACGTAGCAGCCATCCAATACCACGCAGCGCTATCAATCATAGTAGGAATATGAATAGTAGCCTACATGTTTGTGTGCTGTTATAATAAGCAGATTATTATTTATTTTATATTTTTATAAGGGCTGTTACTGATTTTATAACAAAACACCTGAAGCATTATTATAGTCAGTCTCTCCTGTGATCTCAACACTCAACTAAATATGTTATGTCTCAGCAATGTAGATATTGGAGCCCTTTGAGTAAAGATATATAGTACATGCAAATAAATGCTGTAGAGCAAGAAAAAAGATTAAGCCCAGTAAACAGTAATTAATGAAACGAAGTCAGTATTAGGTGTGACAATGCTTTAAGGACCCTTTAGTGTCAGGTACAATTTGTACAGTTTTATAAGGAATGTACTGTAGCTACTAAGTTTTAATGAGCATCCTACAAAGCCACCCACAGTTCTTCTGAGGACTAATTGCTGTACCTGCTTCTTTTTTGCATGCAGCAGCTTCCATTATGTTTTTTGTCTAAAAGTGGTCACTAATATAATGTGCTGCTTTCTTTTCTGGCATACCAATATTTTTCTTTAACTTTTAATTTTGTGGTGAAATATTGATGCTTGAAAATCCTAAATGTTTTGTACTGACTCAATATTAAGGATTTCAATAATAAAGTTTTAAAAAAGAAAAAATCTTTGAAAGGTTTGTTGCAAAAAAATGCCTTCGACTTTTGTACAGTACAGTAAAGCCTTCTAGATGCTAATGAGGACCATCAGACTTTTTCGTATAACACAGAGTGGTGAGTACATTATCTATCTTTTGTAAAAAAAAAAATAATAATAATAATAATAATAAAAAAGGAAAAAAAAGAAAAAAATATATGCTTGACTTCTTCAATTACATCTCTCTTAGGAGAGTAGATAAAACTGGCAACATCAGTAATTTGAGCTTTTGTGAAATGAACACATTTTGCCTATTTCTTTTTTTAATAAAAGCTTTCAATTAATTGGAGAGATCTGTAAATCATCAAAAAGCAATCTAAAGGCCTGGTTTGTGGTGGAGGCAAAGGCATACAAAATAACATAATCAGTATAAATATATACCTTACAGTATTGAGTTGGAAAACAAATATCATTTAAATATAAGGTAAAAACCAGTGGGCCTAATATTGATCCCTGAGGAATGCCTTTATCAGCCACCAAGAGACGTGATTGAAAATAAACTACAACAATGATTTCAAATGTTAATCCATCCACTACCTCTAATCTTAAAGGACACGCTAAGATAGCTAATTTATGCTATTACCAAACATATTATGATTGTTGCAGTATATTTTGACGTTTAGATGCTGTTAAAAAAATCTCCAGAATATTATAATAAAAAGTGAAATTCAAATATTTAAATCCTACCTGAAGCAAATGCAAGCAAATTTACTAGCAATTAGCTAGCTGGCTAGGCTAGGTACACTAGGAAATAGCCAAAGCCGTGTTTTTCAAATTGTACATTTATATAGATTTCTAAACATTGCCATTTTAAATATGGGTAAAGCTGTAAAGATTTTTCCAGGTATTTTCTTATGGAGTAGAATCAGAAGCTAGTTGAGTGTCGACACTTTACAAACAGCCATTTTGTAAACAAGCTAATTTGTACTGTAGCTTGTTCCATATTCCTTTTTATTTCATTTTATTCTTTCTATCCTTTCTTTGCTATTTTCTTTAAGTTATCAAGACGAAGAAATGCACTTTTGTCCACCATCCTGAAGACTTCCCCATGTTAGAAAAACTGCATGGTTACTTTTGACAGTTACACTGAAGAGTCTGTCCAAAAATGCTAAATAGATGTCTTCCTACAGAAAATTTGTAGAGCATGCTCTATACAATTCATTGCAAATTTGTATTTTGAAATTTGTCTTGCAGTCATTCAGAGCCTCATCTTTATATTAATACTATGAATGCAGTAGAAAGTTGTAATGTATACATGTAATTATATAATATGGAAACACAATTTTTAAATCTAATCAGAGGTTAAAAAATATCAGTAATTTCAGACAGCAAAAAAGCATGTTTTTCTGGACAGATCACCAAAATGGATAAATGTTGCAAACCATGTGATTTTTCAATGTCTTCATACAAGTCTTCCAGTGTTGTTCTAGTTACTAATAAAAAAATAAGTTACTATTAATAGTAATATTTTATTATTATTATTTTTCCATAACAGAAATAAATCACTATTACTGTACTAGTTACTATCTAAAGTAACATGTTATTCCTGTCTTAGTTTTACACAAGTATAATTTGTCAATCGCCTTATTGAGATTTACAGTACTCTCACAGTTAAGCACATGAAAAGCATGAAAAACCCATAAAATCTCCATATGGCTGATTAATCGTGCTTTCCTCCCTGTTGAAGAGTTACATGTTTTACTTCCTGAAATTTTGCGACAATTGCCATTTAAAAGTAATAGTAATGATAATTAAATAATAATTGCATAAATAAATAAAAAATAAAAAAAATTTACATTATTTTTAAAAAGTTATCTAGCACAGCAGGTGAAGAAACAAGAAAAATCATCCAGGTCACGTCATTTGTATCCATTGAAAAAAAAATTTAAAGGGAAAGTGAACACCCGTTATTCATTTTGTCCATTTTTTATGTGAGGTCAAAATCAGAAATTGAAAAATGAGCTGTTATCTGTTGCGAACAAATATTGAAAAAACAAGTGATTTTCTAGGGGGTTTTTTTCTAGATTTTCTAGTACAGTTTTTATAAGGAAAAACGAATGAACAAATGATACACAGATTATAACATGTCTACGATAGAGTGATTTCAATTATATAGTATGCACAATAAAACCGTCGATTTTAAACAATTTGTGTACATTTAGTCAAAAAGCACACAAATGCTTGATGCACAATTCAAGCAAAATGAATGCAAAAGTAATACATATTTGCGTTACTAGTTACCAAAAAAAAGGAATACATTACTATTATTGTCTTACTATATGGAATAGTAATGTGTTATATTACTAGCAACACGTTACTTTGCAGTGAACAAGACACAAAATAGTTGGATCAAGTAGGTATCATTTCAAAAAAAAAAAAAAAAAACTGCATAGATTTTCCAGTCCGCTGCTGAAATATCTCTTAATAACGTAACATGTGGTTGTCTGAAAATTCGGCATGTATGCTGATTGGTGAACTAAAGAGTGGGGAAATCGCCAGCACTCAGAGTTTTAGAGTGATGACATGCTGTGTGTCTGTGTGTTTGTGTGTGCGAAGAGAATGACAGAGAGAGTAAACAGGGCTAAAACCATTCTGTAATCATAGGTTCTCTCTCTCTAAAAGCTAAAGGATAATTTCTTCCTCTCAGTGTGTGAGTCTCTCACACATCCACACACATGCACACAGCTCAGCAGCTGTGTGTGTTTGTGTGGGAGCGTCGGTGGCAGTGCCGGCGCTGGCAGGTTCCAGCATTCAGTCTGCAGTAATCAGCACAGTGGCGTTGGCCAGTGGAGTCTGTAGCAGACGACTGGAAAAAATTAAGCATCAATCTGTCCAGTAGAAGTACCACTAGAATAGCTTTCAAAAAAAATAAAAACAACAGCAATATGACTGCAGGTCTGTGTGTGTGTGTGTGTGTGTGTGTGTGTGTAAACATGGTAGATAAAATCATTTTAACCACCAATGAAGCTGTGCACATCTTTATGTTTGTGTGTGTGTGTGTGTGTGTGTGTGTGTGTGTGTTCTCTTTTTCCCTCAAGCAGTTCCCGTGATTAAACAGGTGCTTGTAAATTAATTAGCCCGATGAAATGCACCTCCAAACAAGCATCACACACA
>JAQQZS010000010.1:9504568-9518549 GCA_030068045.1 Platyallabes tihoni | reverse complement strand
GGGGAGAACATGCAAACTCCATGCACACAGAGACGGGAATCGAGCCTGGCCGGGGAATCGAACCCAGACCCTGGAGGCGGCAGTGACACGACCAACAATCTCAATTTACAACCAAATTCCTTTGATTCTTTTTGATTAGGCTGGAAGGTTCCAGGTTCAAACCCCACCACCACCAAGTTGCCCCTGTTGGGCCCATGAACAAGGCCCTTAACCCGGATGTATAATGAGGTATAAATGTAAGTGGTGCTGGATAAGGGTGTCTGCCAAATGCCGTAAACGAACTATAAGAAAATAATACAAGCTATTGAGGTCCTTTCTTTTCTTTAATTTTGTGCAATTTTCAGCACATTTAAAAGAATAATCCACACTGTTTTTAGCTGCTATGTGGATATTGTTTTTTTTCCCTCTAATCCCACACAATAGGTTCAACGTCCATCCTTTTGCCCTGATTTTATCCGTAGCAATATGTGGCTAATCACAAGCATCGCTGGCTAGGGTCCGCCTGACAGAGGCAAGCGATGGTGATCTTGATAAGTGATGGGCCATTATTGCTCCACTGCACTCCTGTTTCCTGCTCACTGTCAGGAAGTAGTAGAAGGAAATCGATGTTCAAAGGCGATGCTAATGCCACGTGTCTCAGGTCGTAACATGTATATCACAGCCTTCACATTGTCCATTGTGGAGCCGTGGAGATCTACAGCGAGGAACAGGGTGAAAAAAGGACAGAATTAAAGGCGCTTTGTATCTTCACCGTGGCTTTTTTAGATTTACGATTTCCAATTACAAAAGCCTGGACTTTTACTATTAGCGTATCAAAACGCCTGGGGGGATTGTTGGGTTCGGCAGGAACAAAGAATTTATTGGGCTTGTCATGTTGCTGAAAGAGGTTTCTCTTCATCGCTCTCTTTCTCACACACATTAAGTACAGGTACATTTGGTGCCACTGGATGCCGTGAATAATTATCATAATAAAAATGATTCTTTCAGTCTTTATTGTGTTTTTTTTTCCTCTTCCTTTCTTAAATAAAGTGACCTCCTTTAAGATTTGCTTGACAGACTACCATTTATACATTTAAGGCAGATGTTAAATTGGCCTAAAGAATATAAAGCACTGTCAAAACCAACACTTAAACAAGGTGCTTTTAAACCTATACAATACAACCTCATGCACTCTGAAAACCTCTACATTATGACCTGCAGTCCATCAGTTTCTCCTGTCCTCATTATTTCCCGAGGCTAATTATTCCTTTAGTTGTAGAGCCGCATTTCTGATTCTTGCCATCTATTCCATTTAGATTGCACGCTGGCTGATCTTTTCCTGTCAAATTTGTTGCCGTGATGCTGGCGTAGTATGACTCTAAAATAACAGACTTTAAACAAAATAATATCATGCACACATTGCAAAAGACAGCTCAGAAGAAAGAAGTGGATTTGAGGAATTAGCATGCTCAGATTGGATTTATGTAACCTAGTCCTACACTTAGTGGAAAAAATTGCTGTTTATGTTTTTCTTGTTATTGAAGTGCAACAGCTTGTCAAGTGCTTACAGAAGATACTGGTTTGTCCTTTTAAGAGATCAGACTAAAATGAAATTACAATAATGTCAACGTAAGCCATGTCTTAAACCATATGCACGATATAAACAGGATCATCATTTTAATTTCAGAATTGACTTCACGCATTTCATAATTGATTAGAGCTGTAAGCTGTAGCAATGTGTCTTAATGTCTACAAGCTGTAGGTACTGTACATCGCAACCCCCCAGTAGTTCAACCAGAGCACAATTCCAACCTACAGTACGTGTTCAGGAAGATGTTAGAAAATGGAATAGAGACTGATTTTTAAAAGACAATGTCAAAGTGTCTGGATGTAAATTTGATCCTGAGCAAGCCAGAGGACAAAATGGCAAGGAAAACTCCCCCCGTGAAGGCATGACGAAGAAACCAGTCCGTGATGCTGAGTGAAACCGCCTGACATTTTTGAGACCGTCTCGTTCTCAGGAAAGGATGAAAGTCTTGGATATGGCGACCGCTGGAGCCACCACGACACAATAATCTTTACTACCTTCACTGTATGCACTACAAATATGGAGGATGTGTTCTTTAAAAATAATAAATAAATAAATCAATAAATAAATAAACAGTAGGCAATGGTTTGGAGTCAAATCATTTAAGTAACAAAAAGCTCAGACAGGAGTGAGAGGTGTGCTGTACTCTGCAGGGATAATTCTGCTAAAAGAAATGAAGAAAGTATGTTGTTTTCCTCCTGCCGAGACCAGCCATTAAAGCTGCAGCATTTTGCTTTAGTTTTTTTTTTTTTTGCTATGCAGGCTACCTGTCGAAACAATCATATGCGGACCACACACTGTCCCAAATCATGTTAACCACGAGACTCAATGAATGAAAGGTCTCAGCGGTAAGCACCTGTTGGAAACCAGGAACCAAAAACATCTGGGAAGCCATGAAACCTTAACAACAGGTGATTTCAGTGGAGCTCGATTTAACAGTTTAGGGGAGGGACACGATGGTCAGCATTCTACTGAATTATATGGCAAAACCAATGGCTACACCACCCTTACAGTAGTTAGGTGTTCTATAAAATGTTGCCTCAGAAGAACTGAGCACTTTCTTACAGTATGGCTTACCTTTGCTCTCAAAACTCTTGGGTGTGGATTCTACAAGATGCAGGTAATCATCTTTTGAGATACTGATCCATGTGGTCGTGACTGCATTCAAGCTGCAATGAATCTCTTATTTTGCCCTATGCCACAGTGTTACATTGGACACCAGTTCAGATCCAGTGACTGGGAAGGCCACTGGAGAGCACTGAACTCATTGTTATGACACCAGTTTGAGACAGATTTTGCTTTGGGGCATGATGCATTAGCATGCTAGAAGTAGCCATTAGATGATAGTAAATGAAGAAATGCACGGCAACAATACTCAATAGTCTGTGGCATTCATCAAGTGACAATTGACTAATATTTACATGCACAAAATGTACCAAAAAAATGTTCCCAACAACATTATACATCTAGAAAATCTCATCTTACTGGGCCTTTGTACTGAATGATGGAGAGGACATGACATGTGCAATGTGGCCTGATGATTGTAGGTCATTATGGCATGTAATGATTCTGACCGGGAGGCAATCAGAGGTCATGCTAGTTCTCCTTGTCTAGGTTTTTCTAAGTATCTGTCAGGTTTAAGGTAAAGCTACAAAGAGTTTTAAAATTGTACAATTAACCAATATACAAAAAAATAATACATGGTATAATATTGGGTAGTTTTGTGTGCATAGCATTTGCACCTCACTGTCCAGGTTTCTCTGTAGAGATTTGCATGTTCTCCTTGTTCCATGTGAGTTTTCTCATGATTCCTGCCACAAGTATGCCAATGGGCGGATTGGTTAAAATAAATTATCCCTAAGTGTGCCTGGATGTGTTAACTGGAGTGTGCATTGTTCATAGAGATAAACTGGTGTCTCATTGCTGTTCTTGTGGGTGACTCTGGATCTTGACCAGTTACTGAAAATAAATTATTACTCACCCACTCACTCACTCATCGTTGGTCCATACCGCTTTTTTTCCTGTGTACTTGGGGCATGAGGTAGGGTATCCCCCCTTAGACAACGAAAATTAACCTAATCTAAATAAACCTAATGTCATTTGACTGTGGGAGGAAACTGGAGTTCCAGAAAGAAACTCACCAAGAGTGAGGAGAACATGCAAATTCCACGCATACAGAACTGGGGAAGGGATCAAACCAGGTTCGAGGCGACAAACCACTATGCCGCCGTACTGCCTGAATGAATAATAATAATAATAATAATACTCAAAAGAAGAAGAAGAAAAAGTGTTGTAAGGGTATTTTATAACAGGCACTGCATAAAACCTGTAATATCTGAGGCTTTTTTCTGATTTATGATGGAGCGCCACCGCCCTCTGCTGGCCAAACCGCAAAAGAGCTCACTGCACAGTTAACAAGATTGAGACAGCGTTGCAGCTACAGCATTGCGGGATTGAAAATTATCTAATTCATGATCCAATCTGTTTTAAATGGCCTTAATGTGTAATAATTAAAATTACCATCTACAGGAGTTATCCATGGCACAAGAAAAAAAAACTTTGGTCTAAAATCCCAAGATAATTTGGTACCATTAAAAAAAATTAATAAATTAAAAACAAAACAATATTCTAATAAAAAAATATAAAATCTGTACTGATTTTTTTTATTTTTTATTTTTAAACAATTCAAGGGGTTCCTGGTTGCAGAACGTTAATTTGAGAAGCCCTGCCCTGTAGTTCGCACTAAGAAGATCTGCTCTGTTGGCGGCACGGTGGCTTAGCGCTTAGCATTGTCGCCTTGCACCTCCATAGTTGGGTTTCAATTCCTGGCCAGGTTCGGTTCCTGCCTCTGTGTGCATGGAGTTTACATGCTGTGCTTGGTGGATTTCCTCAGGCTACTCTGGTTTCCTCCCTCAGTCCAAAGACATGCAGAGTAGGCTAAATGGTGTTCCCAGATTGTCATAGTGTTTGAATGAGTAAATGAGCTTCTTAGGGATAGGCTCCAGAGCAAGGTCACTGACCCGAAACTAAGAAACACCCTGACGAAGTACAGACTCGGAGAGCGCTGTCTGGCCGTAGAGACGGGGCGACACAGACAGTCCTGGCTGCCCTGAGAGAAGAGACCACATTTGCACTGAATTCTTCACCAAATTCAATATCATCCCCAACTTCAACTGCCTCCCCAACCCCGACAAACTGCCTCACCTACTAGGAGACCTGCACACTCGCAGCACAACACAACCACACACACACACTTGCTTTTTTTTTTTATAATGTTCACAAGAGTCACTTTATTTTTGACTAAATGTCTGTACTCTTTTATTTTATATACATTTATTTTTATATACAAATTTTCTTTTTTACATTTTCTTTTCATTTTTGTGAAGCTGCTTTGAGACAATGACCATTGTTAAAATCGCTATATAAATGAAATTGAATTGAATTTATTATTATTCTTTCTATACTATTCTGTTTTTTTTTACTCTCTACTCCTTTCTTGAGTGAATGTCCTGTAGTTTTAACAATACCCTCATATATCCTACTGTACATACTGAACAATTGGAGCTACAGTCACAATCAGAACTGTAGCATTTGTTTAAAATTTGTTTCAAAAAAGATTATTAAACCTTTTTGTATTAATTGTATTAATATTTTATGCTAACGTCCGCTGAATTAAATTTCGCGCTCCTTAACACAACAACCTGATTTGTTCACTCTTTTGTAATGAAACACTGACACCTGCTGGCCGTCAGGTTGACCTGCAGTATGTGCTGTAATATGGACTTCGCAGTTAAACCAAAGCCGCGTAACACTTGACACGCGCCAAGTGAAACACATAATGTGTACTCAGACACAGTTTTAGATCTTAACCTTTCTCAGTTAATCGCGTTCTCTGTTCCAACAACTCGTGAAAGAAGTTTTGGAAGAGTTTAAAATGTTTTTTTTTTTTTTTTTTTAACTGCAGCATCTAGTTACTCAGTGCTGCAAGCCAGAGCCTGTTCACTAAACATGGTATTATTCTAAGGGTTTTACTCTTTCAGTTCCTGTATGAAATATAACCATAAATATTATTTAGTAGACTTAGGAAAGTCTAAAGCATATCTATTAGGTGGTGTAGAATTTAAAATGTAGAGTATAAAATTAGGACCAGAGTACCATTTTGAAACTCTAGTCCACAGTCTCAATCACACTTGTCAGAAGAGGGCAGCAATCTGACATAGTACTATTGCATCTGAACATCTGTGAACATTTTTTTTTGTCAGACTTCTCACTTAAGATTCACTCACTCACTCATCGTCGTTGTCTATACCGCTTTATCCTGTATACAGGGTCAAAGGGGGCCTCGAACTAGGACCCTGGACGTGCAAGGCGACATTGCTAACTACTACGCCACCATGCTGCCCCTCACGAAGGACTTTCAACTGAAAATCTGAATTAGGATTGACTAACTGGGGGTGTAATTAAAAACCTATATTAAATTTGACCCCATGTAGAATCTGCTATTTAATTAATTATATGTCATGGTATGAGGCACAACTAATTTTGGCAAACAATACTGGTAAGCTAATGCACACATTCATTCATTCATTCATTCCTTGGTCAGGGTTGTAGTTGATCCACTGGGAGCAAGGCAGGAAATGCACCCGAGATGTAACACCAGTCCATTGCAGGGCATCGTGAATACACACATTTACAGAATCACTTACATCTAGATGCAATTTAAGTTCAACAGTCCATCTACTGGTATTTTTTATTTATTTTTTAATAATGGTGGATGAAAAGTAGAAACCAGAGGACCAGAGGACTCAGAGGACGAAAAAGCATGTGAAACTTGAACCGGAGACCCTGGAGATTTGATACTGCAACAGCAATATTTTGCCCATTAATGCACTTTTGTACTCCACTCATTACTGCTAGAGGAGCTTTATTCTTTGTGCACACTCTTACCAGATCTGAAGGGTTAGACATACAGTATAGTATGAGGGAGTTCAAGCCAAACCCGGACTTTTGATCATGCAGAAAGTAAAACTACCTTTATTTCTCTATACAATTCCCTGCTACACTAATGCACTTATTCCAGCAATTCACTAGTCCTTGGATACCATAAAGGTATAAAGTTTTCTCACCACGCCAGAGCCATGATCAGACTGCCTGGTTCATGTCTGAAACACTGGCCTCCCAGAAACTCCTTCCATTCCCCAAACATGTGCAAATGTGTTGGAGCGAGGTCAGGACTTGGTATGCGGCAATAACTCTCAATCGAGTTCCTGTAATGTTCAAACATCACTTGGTTTGTGAATGACAGATTGGTTTGTGAGTTCCCACAGACAGATGCATCTCCTCCACAAGTTGACGACAAGTTATCTGTCAATTTTCAAGGATCAGACGTGCACTTGCTGAATGTTAAAGGGAACAGCAGTGAGCTCAGAGGCACGCATTCATGGATTATATGTTTTACTGCCATAATATGACTGAAGTCTTCTGTAAATGTCAATCAGCTTTATGATTTCATTTACGAGAAATTTCATTACAAGTGTCAGTTTAACATGAAAACACCTCATATTTAGGTCTGTTGTATCATATCATATATCATATATCAGGTCTCAGGTTCTCATAAGAAACAAATTACCTCCCTGAGCCACTCTACCTTCTCTCATCCTTGCACCCTTTTTATTCCCTACCCTCTTTTCATTCTTTTTCTATTCTATTCTATTCTCTACATGTCCACTCCTCTGTAGCAACCTTACAATCGCTGAGCCTATTAGAAAACAGAAGAAAGAAAAGCAGCTTTGAAATCAATATTCTTTTCGATCCATCTTAGCTTCTGCCAAAGTAAAAGTCAATACAACATTGAGGACGAACAACCTCTAAAGCCTTGACCAAACATTGTTTTTCATCAATTGAGGTAGACTCCTGGTTACTTGGAAACAGACTTAATGTCATGACAGGTTGCTTATGTAGTGAGATTAACAGAGCTGAACTTCTGTTGTAGGAGTAATCCAGTCAACACAGCTGATTTTTCTGCAGTGATGATGCTTAAAAACACTTAACAAAACTGGTTTCCACTGATTAACCAAGTAAGTGGTTCTAAGTGCACGCCTTGCCGAGATAAATGTATTATTATTATTATTATTATTATAAACAAGATGTAAAAGAGTGCAAATGGTGATTCAAATATTGTGGTTTAATGGGAATTTTATGGACTTTGCTTCATTTACGCTGTCTGCAAAAAAATAAAAAAATAAAAACATAACTGGTGAATATTCCATAATGGTGTGGGGATAATGGCAGTTAATAATGCACTGCATATATTTTGGAACTGTTACGATCTTAAGAAGAAGACTTATGGAGAAAATGTTTAATGGAAAATTCTTCCAATACCCATTAGGAAGTTAAAACAATATGGAAGTGAGAAGTCCGTGTCACACCTGGAGTTATAACGTTTTCAAAGGAATAACTTCATATTCGCAGATCAGAAGGATTACGTAATGTTGTCTTGTGAGCAAAAGCCACTTGATTTTCATTTTCATTCGTTCATAGCCACAATAAAGAAGGATATGTACAGTAGTACAGACATTTCATTTAATAACACAATAATAAAAAAGATTTGCTGCTGTTAAACCATGCCTCATATTATAGCCCTTATTAATATGTAATAAACAGATAACAATAAGTCATCATTTAACATACTACACTTCAAGCACATACAGTTTATAAGCGTCTAAACTGACTGTTACAACTTTCAAGCAGCAGCTAATACAGCCATAAGTTCACCAGATTCGCCACACAGCTGTTACAGTAACACAAGGTACTCACTTGTGAGGAAAACATCTTGTTTTTTTCCTGTAAACGTCTGTCCGATGCCTTTCTTATCCTGCTTAAGTACAGTCCACGAGAGTTTCTCTACTGTCCTTTCCAAAGGCTCTTGAAAGTCGCAGTAAGTGCCTGTGTGTGTACTGTATATGCATGTGAGCGAAAGAGAAAGAACAGCTTCCCAGCCTCCAGCTTGACAGCATCCAGTGTCCATGTGAGACGCTCCCTCCCACATGTTCCCTCCTTCCCTCCTGTCTCTATCCCTCCCTCTGTTCCTTCATCCTGAAATCTTTCTCTTACAGCAGCACTTGCATGGTGCACGCGCAGGACTCTCAGGTACTGGAACCTGAACTCATGAAAGGTCCAAAGTGGAGACGTATATGTGGAAGTTTAGACGCTTGGAGGAGATAGATGACTTAATCAAGCAATGGGAGACAGAGATGGAAATTGTAAGAGAGGATGAAGGAGAGAGTGTACCTGCACCAACAACTGAGCAAATCAGTCACCGTGATGCCTTTTATCCAACGTATTCCATCCGTGCTCTGGTTGCATGGTCGTCTCCACCTCTTCTCTTCCATGAAAGCATGAATAAATTATTACCCGTACAAAAGGGTGTGTATTGTATATGAATTACCAGGCATCTTAGTCAACAAAAGCCATTTTCATAAGAATCCCCCCCATTTCATTTCAGCTTCAATTTGATTACCAGCTGAAGAATAGAAGCCCTTTGGCCAACCCCCTGAAGGCTCTTTTCTATTTTCTCTTTTCTTTTTCTCCCGCTCTCTCTCCTTTTTATACACGCCTATTGAAAGGCTTTTATTGCCTTCCTTTCAATACACAAACAGGAAAAGACTTTTTAGAGTAAACCACTGATGAGAGAGAGAGAGAGAGAGAGAGAGAGAGAGAGAGAATGATTGCAGTGCTATTTTGCCCAGTAAACATAGCTAAAGAGAGCACACAGTCAGCGCTCACTCTTGTTTTCTTCCTTTTCATCTTTTTTGTAAAACTGAAAAGGCTAGAAATTAATGACAGAATAGTGGAGGGAGAGAAAGAAAGAGCAGACTGGTTGCAGCCTTGTAACACAATGCAAGTGAAATCTAAATGATGGCAGGCCATACAGGCCATAGAAGGGAATGGAATGGAGCCTGGCATGGAGCGCATGGACTCAGTGGGGTATGAGCAGTAGGGGACGGTGTATACGAGACCTGTGCGTGGGGGGTGTATACACCTGATTGATCCCCGTCTGGTGAAAAAAAATAAAATAATAAAGCCACCTTAATGGTTTCAGAGCACTACAATTATGCTGCCGGTCGCTTTTGTTAACTGTCCGCGGTGACTTGAGGCCATTGAGAACATGGCCTATCGATGGCAGCCAGGTCTCTCTGGCTTTCACTGGAACACAATGCAGCCCATTCTGTCTCATACACTGCTTTCTGTCTGGTGTGCGAGCGATTATAAAACTGTGCATCAAAAGTGAATGTGGTCTACTGAGTAACTGTAACAGAGGGATTAATGATGGAGAACGATGGATGGAGCAAGTTTGTATGTTAGTGCTATTTGGAAGAGAAGACAGAGGATGAACAGAGAAGGGAGATATAGCCAGGTATCTATCAAGAGTTGGATTGCGTACAGTATTTCTCCTTTGTCTGTGTTTAAAGATCAAGAAATGCAAAAAAAAAAAAAAAAAAAGAATCCTGCAGTCAAAATAATGGGTTTATAAGATAAAGCAGGTCATCCACATACTCAAGTAAAGATCACATCATAATTTTTGTGCTCCTTTAAATTGTACATTTAATAGGATGTGGAAGATGTGCTTACCAAGGCCAAAAAAAAGTGCTATATAGCATCAATGAAACACACATCCTCATGCTAGCACAAACAGGTTAGAGTCTACTATCAAGATTATAACCTGTGAGGATTACTTGCTAGAGCGACAAAAGCTGTATGAGCAGTTAAAGTTTGTTTGAGTCTTTATTCTTGGTTTAAATACAGCAAGTGACTCAGTTGTTCAGAGAGCAGGGAAAGTTCATTCCACCACTTGCTGTCTGGACAGAGATACGTATTGATGCATGTCGTCATTGTGTCTCAGGGGATGATTAGGCAAGTCCAGCATGCTTCAGACTCAAAGGCTAAATGAGGCAGTATAGTTCCATGTAAGTGCCTTCAGGTTGGTGGTGGCCATTTTTGGCTTTTTGGATATCAGTGTTTTAAATCTAGCAGCTACAGGAAGCCAGTGGATGGAAAGCCTCAATTTGCTGAAGTTCCCTTGTGCATCTGGATTCTGAGTGACTTGCTGGGAATGAGATGACACAGGACTGAACAAATGACTCTGTCTGTAGAAATGGCTGAATCCTTCTACTACTCTAAAGATGGAACCAGAATGGCTGAATGAGGTTTTTTGACCATGTTAAAATGCGTATTGTTTGTTTGAATCAAATTAATTAATGGCACCCCAAAGATTGTGAATTATACTGACTTATGATTTGTGCCGTTTTTCCTGGACAAGCTCTAAATACAATGCACCGCAGGCCTGTCTAGGAGAAAATAGTTATTAAAGCTGAATGAATGTTTTTTTTTTTTAATTCTCTCTCACCCTGATTCATTCTCTAGACCGCACCTCCTGTACAGGGTCACGGGAGGCCTGGAGACTATCCCAGGGGACTTGGGGCACAAGACAGGGTACCCCCTAGACAGAGTGCCAATCCATCACAGGGCACAAGCACACACAAACACACCAAAAACAGAGAGAACATGCAAACTCCGAACACACGCAGACCTGTAGCCACACTGCTAACCACTTTACCACCCTACTGCTATATTTTTAATTGTGGCTCAAATTGTACATTTTGGTTACACTGTAATGCAAGTGATATAAAGGCACAGAATGCATAGTTTTTGCAAGGATACATAGAAATTGAGCCATGGCTTATTCCAGCTGGTTTAAGGTTAGGGTTCTTTTGTTTGTACCCCTGAGAAAATCATTAAAGCTTCTATGTACAAAATGGGTTTGGTAGCAGAACCCTTTAAGGAACTCAGGGACCCTTAATGATACAACATCAAATATATGGGTGGGTATCCAGATAAAAAATCAGTACATAAAGAGTGGCAGCAGGTACTGTAGCACTACTATTATATAGTTCCAGGGATCACAATGTGCTCAAGTTACTGGTTGTGTGGTATTTCCGTGGAGTTCCTCTAGTTCTCCGGTTTCCTCTCACTAGCTGTGCTAAGTTGCCCAAAGTAGTTTCCATGCATGTAAGATGACCTGTAATGGATTGGAGTCCCATCCAAAGTGTATATTCATGCTTCACACCCAGGGATAGGATCCACCAGATCCACAATGATCCTGATCAGGATAAAGAAGTTCCTAAGGATGAACAAATGAATCATCAATCGAGTCAAGTTTCCACCAAAGCATACTGAAAGAATGGAGAGAGCACAGCAATGTAGCAGCAGATATATAGTAGGTGTAGACATGGATTCTGCTGCCTTATCCTCTTTTTCTAGACTTGAGCCATTAACAGTAGTTGTTTCAACCCTGTAGTCATCAGTTAGGCAGAATTCCCTTTTGTTCTCATCTCAAAAGAGACAGAAGTATGGGACGCTAAAACCTCCTTGTTCACATTCTTGTTAAGGAAACCCGTCCATGAGCTTCACCGTTATCGCAAAGGCTTGACGATAAATTAAGACGCCCTTTCTGCATGTTTTTATGCGCCTTTGTACTCATGTACGAATATTAAACTCTAGACAAAGGTGAATGATACATTATTCATTCGTGGGCAAAAGCAGCAGCGGCCATCTGAAAAGAGGCTGACATTTGAGCTTTTCACCAACATCTGCAAAATTACATGCTTCCCATTGTGAGTCAATGAGGGCCAGCCAGCATCCATAAAAAGAATGAAATTGACTTGTCACCGCAATAAAGGCACGGTATATACATCCCAAATCCTCAGGTGTATATGCGTATGCGGGGGGGGAGAGAGAGTGAATAGGCTGTTGTCGTTCATTCTGTATGCTTATGAATAGGAGCTAAGCTATCGGCAGGCCGGCTTTGACCGAACGCTGCTATTGTGAAGGGAATAAAGAAACAATTTTTCTTTGAAGTTAGACAGTTTTAGGATCAGTGTGTCTTATCCTGTAAATTTAAGAAGCACCAGTCAAGACTGCTTCCAGGTCAGCGCTCATGCACACTGCCACTTCGTCTTAAACACTTCATCAAAAATGGTAATGCTGATGTTAAGAAGTGAAGCACCTATTCATGGTTCTGTGGCTACACCTACATCCCATATCCCATTCTGGCTTTAAAGAGATTCTGAAAATAAAGGAAGTCATTAATCTTTACTCATCTCACTACCTGCAGCTAAAGCCACTCAACCAGGCCCAATTAAGTGACAGCTAACATTTTCTTTCACTTTCTTGTTTTCCTTCGCCACCACCGGCTTTGTCCTCATGTAAATGTCTTCAGAACGTCATTCTCTCCCCCAAATGTCACCATCGCCTCAGTGCCCATACAAAAAGAACCTGCCTTCTTTTCTGCCTGGGCCTTAGCCAGCGATTAAAATCTCGCACAATGGCTCGCTATCCCCGAGGATCGCGTGTCTTTGGAATCTTTTGATTCTGCTCATTGTTTGTTATAATAGGCAGAAGGTGGATGTAGCACCATGAGAGGAAAACACATCTTTTCATTTTTCACACCCACACACAAACAGTTGTCACACCTGCAACTGGGAAGTCATGAAAAAACAATGCAAAAAAAACAAAACAAAAAACTAGCAATGGTATTTAAATAGAAAATAAATCTATCATTCATGTGTTAAGCATTCCAGTACAGAATGTTTTCTAGGACAACCTTCAAAACCAATGATTTTATTATTTTTTTTAAAGCATTGTTAACTGCAAGATGAATGGAAAAAACTTTACTTTACTTACCACCTTCAGTGTACCTCTGGGTTCTTTCCAGGTCCTTTTAATTTTCCCAAAATATGCATGGATGACTCCAAATTATTGCTATTGGACAGTGGGTATATATAAGAATCGCCCCCTTTAAAATAATCATATTTTGTTCCTTTGCAGCTAAAACAGACACAGTTTTGATTTTATCTAGCTGTATTTACTCAGTGCAACTTTTAACAGTGAAGTGAAAGTTATTACATAATGTCAGAACAAATGTTAAAATTAAATTAAAATAAAAATTTTTTTAACAATCACTACGCTGGAAATGGATCACCCAGTACTAAACATTACTTTAAACTTAAACAGGTAAAGCTAATCACATTCTCAATGGCACACAAAGTCATTTGACTTTTAACTGTGATCAGCTGTGGTCATTTGAATTAGCTCAGAATAAAAGCTGGAGCATTTCAGGCACTGTCAAAAGATCTCTGTTCACAGCCACAAGTCAGGTGATCAATACAAAAAAACATTCAAATGCTTTATTACTGCCTAGAAGCATAGTGACGTCCAGGGGCGTTTCTAGGATTTTCAGTTAGGGGGGGCTCAGCCCCCCAGAGATGTTTAACACATATTTGGCTTGTTCAGAATCAGTACTCAAATGAGTCTTCTTGATCACACATGCTGTTTACCGTATAAACCTTTTTCTAT
>JAQQZS010000010.1:9473621-9495256 GCA_030068045.1 Platyallabes tihoni | reverse complement strand
AATAAGAAATCAGGAGGGGGGCAAATAGTTTTTCACACCACTGTGTGTGTATATATATATATATATATATATATATACACACACACACAAACTTCTAAACTTGTATAAACTTCTAAAGAACTATTTCTGATTTTCAAAGACAGACAAATCTTAAAATCCTGAAGCCTTCATATTGTTAACAGTATTATAGTTCAGTTTTAAATAAATAAATAAATAAATAAATAAACCGTGAACAGACTCAAGTCCAGTCAATCTGGGACTTCTGAAAGACATCAAAGATCTGTTGATTAATTAACCCTTATTTAAAAGCTTCAGAAGTGGCAGAACGATTTTAGTCCAGGAACAACCGTAAACTAAACGCAGTGATCAAACAATCCTGAACACAACTGAAAAAGGCAGCAATCAGGACATCTACTAAAGTCTCTGTGTCAAGTGTCGCTTTCCAGTTTTATTTGTCATGGTATTTGGGATCTTAAACTCATTTATGGTATTCTCTTACTTGAGTTGAGTGTTTGCCTCGTCTTTGCACTTGTGCAGTACGCCTCTATGACTTTCAGGATCTGCGCGTCCTCCTCCAGGGCTGCAGTGCCTGAATGGGAAATGAGACAAGAAACTTGAGGGACACAAACTAATATTATAAATACACAATGTATAATAATGAACACAACAAAAACTCGGGATGCAAAAGCTTTTGATATGACATGCATCTACAGTACAGTACATACTCTTCCTCATAGAAAACTCCTCGTCTGAGGGCTTCCTCTCCTTGCGTTTGTGCAGAAGTTTCTTCATGGTCTTGGGGCTTTTGCTAAGATCCTGTGTAAAGACACAAAAATAGTAAAGCAATTCAATACATAGACTACATGTAGATTTTTTTTTTAATGCAATGAATTATATTGACGTCGAATTAAATCAAAATCCATCCATCATTAGTGCAGTGCATGAAAACTAAATTAATATGTACGCTATGCATTGTGTATGTGTGTTGTGTATAATAGATAAGACATACACAATATATATGCATGACCTTTTTTTGTATCTCACAAAGCAAATCATCAAGCATGAGACACAAGAAGATTCTTAAGCTGCAGGACTGGAGGAACGAGCAAAGTATGCCAACGCTTTATCAAAAACAATTGTGTTAGACAGGATGATACATTTTGCTGAATCAGTTTTTGTCAACATGATATAATTACTGAGCCATTACAAACATCATGCCTAATATTGTGCACATTTTCTGCCACGTGGGCAGCTCTGGCCCCCACAAAGTGCTGAGGTGTCTGGAACCAGGACATTGCCAGCAGATCCTTTGGGTGCTCTAGGTTGTGGGGTGGGGCGTCCGTAGAACAGCCTCGTATGTCCGACACAACCCATGGGTGTGCTTGATCGGATTGGCATCTGTGGAGTTTGGAGGTTGGATTGTTAGCCTTGGCCTCTTGCCTGCTGGGCCCCATGCGCAGTGGCGCACTGGGTGTTCTGGTGCCTTTCTATTGTGACCAGTATATATATATATATATATATATATTTTAGCAATTTGGGCTGAATTGGCTTTTCTGTGGGATCAGACTGTGGGGGGCTGGCATTTGGTCACTGCGGGCATGGGTGAGACTTGGGTGCCCAAGATCCTATCACCATATTTGATATAACGTGTAGTTAATAGTCAATGTTAATACTATGGTTGATCGATAAACAACTGCAATATTGCCTTTTAAAAGTAGAAAAGTAATTCTAGCCATAATTGGAATTCATTTGTTAAATTCGGAGAGTCAATTTCTAGCTCCATCGACAAGTTTATTTTTAGGAACATAATGTCCCTCTAGCTTGTCTAATGACAACAAACTGACTTTTATCCCCAATTCAGGTTCATCACCCTAACAACATGATCATTGTAGTGAAGCATGGCTGTGGTAGCATCATATAGAGAACTAGCCTTGTCCATGTAGTTGCTTCGCTGAAGCGACCTCCTGACACTGGTCTAGCCTCCGCTAGGCAGAATCATTCTTGTCCGCAATTCGTTCCAGTGTTTTAATACTGGACTTCTTACTCTTAAAAATATATAAAGTTTGTGGTATATTTAAAACCAAACCACGACGATTCAATTACACATGGCCGTATTTTAACTACATGCATTAACAGCTCCAGTGTCCAAACCTCTTTGTAACAAAGAGCTGCTGATGCTTTTAGTGGTGGTGCAGGTCGCAGGCAGCTCAGGCTCCAGGGCTTCTGGGTTTTTGGCGGTTCCAAGGGTCCCCACATAATGGTGCTGTGTGGGATGCAGTGCGAGGACTGGTGAGGGAGGGTGTGGTAGGCTCCCCGGCTCTCCGAGTGTCTCGAAGGGGTGGGTGGGTGAGCGGGGAGCTGAGGGAAAGGAAAAAAAAAAAAGAAAAAAAAAAACCACAGATTTTTAATAAAATCCATTTACAGTTTGGGTTTAGACTATGTGAAACATATGTGTGTGTGTGTGTGTGTGTGTGTGTGTGTGTGCGCTGACCGTATGACATGGTTTCAAATTGGAGATATTGGTTGATGTGCGTTTGGTCTGGCGATGAAGATGCTCCACCCACTCCTGTAAATCCTGAGGGTTATTGCAGATCACCTGAATCCTGTCGATCATAGTCCCTACAGAGGAAACACACAGTCAATACACACCAAGTCACACACATCATTCTATATAATGAAGTACTAAATATTTATTCACGAGTGTCTACATATCTACGAGGGCTGTACCGAAAAATAATGCAAAAGCAGGTATAATTTTTTCCATTACCTAACATAGTTGTTGTTCAAATTGCACATGTTGGTTGAAAAAAAACTTCCTCTATACAAAGGTGCTACTCAACATATCCTCCATCACAAGCCATACATTTGCATCATGAACCGAACTCCTAAATCCTCTTTGAAAATCCACTTTGTCACAGTTGGAGTTCTCCTACTGCTCCACAGAACGTTTATAAAGGTGACACCAATGACAAGAGCAATGTGCACAGATGGATGAAAAAGTTTAAAGAATGGGAAACCAGCATTTAACACAAAACAGCAATAGGAGACAATCAACCGCAACAAAGGGGACTATCAAAGAGGATTCAAGAATTGGATTCACCAACAGTGAAAGTGCATCGATGCGATTGTGATGGAGACTAACGTGGCTGTGCTCACATAACCAGCCTGAAGTGATTGAAATCCGATTTATTACCCTGACGGGACACAGATCTGATTTTTTGAGATGTCTGAACGCATTTTTTCTCAGATTGGATGAGTCACTTTTGTATGTAGTCTTACAGTAGGTCAGATATATATCGGTAATATACACGGTCATGCAACTGGAATGAGAACAGAAGATCAGAATTCATGTAACTTCCTCTTCCTCGGCGCAAACGTGGGATGCTCGCTGACGTCATCAAGTCGTCTTCTGGACCACAACAAATAAAGGCGACTAACTGCTTGTCCTCCAGAGCAAAACCCCAAGAAATAGTCTCTTGTAATTATGAATGTGAACCGTCATGACGTGCAACACCGTGGTAACCAAAAAAATCGGAATTGGACAATGTGGCTTGTAATGTGAATGTAGTCTTTGCATAGAAGAAGAGTTACTCTTCCCACATGTGCAATTTAAACAACCTATGTCAGATAATTAAAATAATAATAATAATTTTTTTTAAAAAAACTTTAAAAATTTTTTTGCCCACTTGTGCATTACTTTTGGTACAGCCTTCATATCAGCTACTGTACAAGTAATCCCTCACCGGATATTTCAAAAGCATTTCTTGTCTCCTCACACTTGGTAACATTCATCCCTGTTAAAGGAAGTTTCCCCTGTGGACCAGTAAAAAAAAAAAAAAAAAATGTTACTTCCTGCAGGCAGAATCAGAAAGCAAACTGTTTCACATGTTAATAAGAAGGCACTCTGGTGTTACCTGGTAGATAAAGCAGCTCATTCGAGGGCTGGCAGACAGCACCAGCAACACATGGGGGAAAAGCAGGAGGTAACGCTCATTTTTCTCCTGAAAGCATGAACGCAAACACATTACAGGTTCAAAATGATGTCAGGTTCATGATTGGCTGACCAAATGTTTTTTTTAATCTCTTTTCTTGTTGTAGGCAAATCAGGATGTGCTTGAGGACGGGGGTGTGTGTACTGTATGTGGACTCACCTCACTGCCATTGTTCTGAATGAGAACCTGAGACATGTAGATGACGGTGCCGAGGGTCTTAATGCCCTCCCCTTCCCATCCACGCACCGGCTCGTTCAGAATCTGCAGCTCCAGCTCTTTCCTCTTCCTCACATCCTGACACTGTGCCTGAGACCATGCACACGAACACACACACACACAACTCATACTATGTACACAACCTACAGGATGCACTGCATGTCTTTACATTATTATTATGATGACTGGTATTCCAGGTCCCACAATCCTCTTTGTCCACTGTATAACAGGCTTTTCCCCAGCACTCATTATCGTGCATGTGACTGGCCGAGACAAAAGCCGTATTCCAACTATTCCAACAATGCATCGTAGAACAATAACGTATGCGACGGCAGCGAGTGAGAATAAAAAATGGAGGACAATAGCGGACCGTATGTGGACAGTCCGCAGTGAAAAAGCACACAGTGTCCACTTTCTCTGCCTTCATCTCTGTGTTTCTCTCTATTCTCTGTAACAGAATGATAAGAGGTGTTTGGGGGGGGGGGGTAAGCTGAGCTGTGACAGACGGTCTGAGAACAATGTAGAAAGAGAGAAAAAAAAGAAAAAGAAAAAAAAAAGGGTGAGAGGGATGGAGGATTTTTATACAGTCATGCCAAGCAAAGGATTTTGCAAGCATGCAAAGCTCTTAACGCAGTCCCTGTACGAAACAAACCGCATTATAGTCATGGCTTATTCCAACATAAACTAAAAAACCCTGGACTTCAGCTAGCCCATGCTTTCTGGATTTGCTGTAAGTAAAAAATTAACATGAAAGAACAGAACAGTTTTCAGTAAATCACATATATATATATATATATATATATATAAAATGCCTCGCTATAAACAAAGGCCAGTTTCTGTTGGAACTAGAGCAACATACAGTAGTGTAGAACCCACTTGAGAAACCACTCATTTCTTCATCATTTACTGCACCAGCCTGCAAAGTGCCTAAAGATATCATTTAAAAATTGGTTGCCTATGTATCAACCTTAGCAGCAACCTCATTTCCCCACATCTTCAATAGAAAACACATTAATTTTGTTCTCAGGTTGCGACTAAACCCTAACAGCCAGGAGTAACAGTATGTTGGAAACATTTCAGAAAGAGACATTTCTTACGAATACGAATTAAACTGAGGCGACTTACAGAAAGATTCTTAAACGCCACCAAGCTTTTCTGGATGTCTGGGCGGTCTGGGTGAAAATCCTGAGGAAAACACAAGAGCAAACACATCATGACACTCTATTCGAATACCCATTACTGGTCTGTGAAAGCAAATAAATATACAGATTTGAATTCTTAAACAACGGATATAAAAACAGCAGCACCTCCATGTGTCTCTCCATCTCTTTGAGCACTGTAGGGTATCTGTCCAGTCTCATGAAGGGTTTACTCAGATTGGTGGTAAGAGTGAGAATCCCAGGACTGCTCGAACCTTTACTCTCCATAAACTCGCCCAGCTCCTCACTACACACACACACACACACACACACACACACACACACACACACACGATATGTATAAAAAATGTCTTCTCTCCAAACTTCATCACAGGTTAAATTACACACAAAAACAGAGAAATAATCACATCTGCACATTAAACTACAGTATGACTATGTAGTAACGTTTAGTTGTAGACTCAGAGCATCTGATTTGTTTTACACTTTTCTGGCTGCAAGCTTTAGAATATTAAGCAGCAATAAGAATGTGAGGACCGCCCAAGAGTCTGAAGCAGGGAAAACACACCATCATGACACAGGAACAAAAACAAAATCTCAAAAGTGGGCACACATTTAGGCCGGGCAAGTTTTATGACATTATTATAATAAAATCTAGTGGTGTAACAGATTAAAATTATTCTGTAATCTATATGTATCGCTTCCCCCCCAAAAATTTTCACATTTTTTCTTTTTCTTCTTTTTGTTTTTTCTATTTTTTTTTCTTTTTTTTATGTTTTATTTTAATTGTTGAGTAAAAATAAATAAATAATCAAAGTTTAGAATCCAATCGTCTCATTTAACTGTGCATCAGTATTTTTAAAAAATTGGACATGCAGAAGTTGTTGTAATGGTTAAAAACAATATAATTAGCTGAAAACATCAGATGAAAAGATACATTTTAAATGTTAAGTTAATTATTTTGTGAAAAACAAAAAAAAAAGGTTTTGGCTTGACTAGATTGACTGTAGGGTTAATTAATAATAATCGTATTGCTAAAATGTTACATTTTCATTGACTAAAAATAGACTAAACTACTTGTGTTCCTCTGACTAAAACTAAACTAAAATACCCCAGGATTCCTTAGACTAAAACTAGACTTAAATGCCCAGACTTTTAGTCGACTAAAACTTGACTCAACAAAAACAGGATAAGATTGACTAAATAACTAACTGGGACATTTATCCCGAGACTAAGACTTAAATTGAAAATGCTGACAAAAGTAACACAACAAAATGCAATTACGGTTTATACTTCTGTTGTACTGTACACATGAAACTGTATTATATGCATTGTACATAACCAGTACTGTCCAAAAGTCTTGTGCCACTCCTCATTTATTCATATTGTGCTTCTAAAGAGCCAGACAAGTTTTTGCTAGCTGCTCATTTCAGGGCTAGGCAACAAATCGAAAATCATCACAACCTCTAATAACTTTTTTCATTTTTTTATTAGTATTTTCTTCAAAAATGTGTTGTCACATAGCTCATGGAATACCTAAGCAACATAGAGTACTCTTACTTTAGAATAAAATATCCCAGTGTTAATAGTTGAGCATAATTACAGTACAAACCTTCAGTAAACTATGAGAGCAAAAAAAGCATTTATATTACATTTAGGCTTTTGACAGATGTCCGTATCTAGACAAAAGATCTTGTTCTTATATTACAAAAGTGCTTCCGTAAGATAAATCTTTACACTGATTATTAGATTATTAACTAAGTACCAGCAGTCAAAAAGAACCTCTTACATTTATCATAATCGAGGTAAAAGGATAAATTAATTTTTATACTGATTTGAGGTCATATTGACCAGCACAGTCCCTGTATCTGAGCAGTTTCAGAGAAATATTTTTTGTTTTTTAAGCCACACAGTGACCTATGAATCATTCAAGCATAAAAAAGAAGAAACCGGTGCAGAAGATGACAGATGATCAAATGATTAGTATACTGTGATGCTGAATGCCGAGTGGTTGGAGCAGACGAGAGGGGAAATGAGGTTGCTCATTTTTAAATATTGGCAATTTGCAACCTGCCACAATAAAATATTTGTTTTAATTTCTTTAATTTAACCTACATAATTCAATATGTAGAATTAGGGGTGGTTCAAGACTTATGCACATTACTGTACATCTATAGACAGTGGTGTGTGGACGTGTGTATACATACCTGTGTTGTGTGAGGACACTGACAGCAGAGGGATGATTGGAGCAGTAAGCTACATAAAGGCTCTTCATCTGGGGCATGAGGGACAGGAAGAAGTTCCCGACTCTCTGCTGGCTCTCTGGAAATCTACACACACACACAGACAGACAGAGAGAGAGAGAGAGAGAGAGAGAGAGCGCATATGAACAGATGAGTCTGTTAGTCATTTATTTTTGATTAAGATAGATAGATAGATAGATAGATAGATAGATAGATACTTTATTGATCCCGAAGGAAAGGATAAACTTTTAGTAGCAGGTATAGTAATACAATGTTAACACCATAAGGATAATACTATAGTAATACAATCCCAAACTAAGCTTCAACTGAAATGCTCAACTGAAATGACTAAAAGTATAATTGTATAACATACAAATAAAATAAATAAAGAATAGGTGAATGAGGAAACATAATAAATTTTTTCTTCTTTTTATTTCTTTGTTAAAGTTAATCCCTCTAATAACATTAACTTACACAATATCTTGACTATTATGCATCTACTCACTCAAACACACGCACCAGAGTAATTGAAATGGTTATATTAGTTAATTAATTGAAAGAAATATTTTATTTATTAAACATAATTGATGTCAAAAGTGTGAGATATTCTGAAAGCCACCAGTAGATGGCCTCAGAATCTCACAGCACGCTTTCTTTAAATCCTCCTTAAACACTGCAGCAGGTTTTTCAGGCAAACATTTCTAACTTTAGTACAGAAAATAGCACAATCATGCTGACATTAGCTTAGTCTTACTTCGTGCATTCCTCTAGTGACTGTACCAGTGTCTGCTGGAAGGAGCTGATCTCTTCTAGATTGCCCAGAATGTGAGCGATATCTGTCACGGTCAATCTGAAAAAGACACAGAGGGATACAGTGAATGAGATGAGAAAAGAAAACGGTTGTAGTCCAAGGCTTAATTAAGTTTGTCTCTTAGGACAGCACAATTTTTTTTTTATCATTAGATTTGTGTTCAATCACAGGGTGAAATGAATAAAAACACTTCCGCCAATGACACTGAATGCTGAACTGAAGCAGTGTGTGTATTTCCATTTCATTATTTCTAGATTTGCATGGCAGTTTATTCTTAGAGAATACAGTAGAACATACAGAAACAGCTCATGACCATGGACACCGTTGTTGCAGAACGATATTAATTCTGACGGAGCATAATCAAAATTAAATTGATAGGAGTATCACACTTGATTTAGCTACAGGCTATGATGTCATCCAATTTTTGAGCAACACCATAATGGCCAGTTACCCGATGATCTAGATTTAGAAGTTTTTCTTTCCATTTTTTCTTTTATGGTCTGAGTGACAGTGTTGCACACACATTTCTACTGCATGGACAATATCCACTACGTAATACCGTTTTCTCTTTCTTAATCGTTGCGATAACAAACTGTTCTGTACATCAGACAGGCAATCTGCACTTAAACTTTGCCTTTGTGTGATAAAATTTAAAGATTAAATGCAGATTGTTTGCTTTAAAGGTCCCATATTTTACTATTTCATTAAAACTAGTCTCATAACCATCAGAGGTCCCAGAAAATGCATTCATTCAGTTACTCATGTATCACCACACTGACTCCAAAAATTTTTTTATAAACTATGTTTAAGTTTCTAGTAAAGATGAGCTGGTCGATTGGCCAGTGACAGGAGTTCGCTGGGTTTCTGTTTGATTGGCCATGACTGGATCAAACGATCATCCTCAGATATAAAAATTCTATACCGAGCGCAACAGAACGGCATTTTTATGGCATTACATTATGAAAAATCACACACATTAAAAGGCCCACACCTGCCGTCTCTCCAAACTCTGTGAGCGAATTAGTCTCAAACTCGCTCATTGCAGA
The DNA here is from genome assembly GCA_030068045.1 of Platyallabes tihoni. NCBI lineage: Eukaryota > Metazoa > Chordata > Actinopteri > Siluriformes > Clariidae > Platyallabes > Platyallabes tihoni. The sequence continues at coordinate 9,485,791 of JAQQZS010000010.1, read as the reverse complement.
TGCTTGACCAACACTGAGTGCAAATCTTAAATGTGAATATGTTAAACTCTTGTGTTTGAAATTAGTTTGTATTGTTTTTAAATAGTTTTTAAATGAGAAAACTAATGTTATAATGAATCAGCGAAATTTAAACTTTTTTAAAAGTGTAACAAAATCGAGGGAAATTGCAATATTGAATCGCAATATTTTTTAAAAATGTGTTGCTTATATAGAATCGCAATTTTAATCGAATTGGCACCGAGGTATCATGATCCTATTGTATCAGGTGGTGACAGGTCCGTGTAGTCTTAATGTTCCAGGGTAACATACCCCTCAGATGATGCACCTTAAAATCCTTTATTTCACTCCTCACATGTTTGTCCGTTTCTGTGTAAATGAGCTAATGCTGAGCCATGCCCACTAAAGAAAAACAGGGCTGAGCAACAAGCTGGGGGATGGTATCTTCTTATATGAGGTCACATTTGGGAAAACAATCTAATTGGCTTCTTTAATCCCCGACCAGCACACAAACAGAAAAAAATTAAAAATAAAAACGACCAAAAGCAGGGAATGATATTTCCTCCTTTTTTCCCCCATTTGTGCATGAACACTGGCTGAAATTGACCAGAAGTTGAGTTTGGATCATTTAAAACAACAAGTGTTGGGTTTACACATCCTGTACACTGCACCTCCTTTTATTAAAATGTTCATTAAGCAGGTATGGGGCAATTAGATCCCTGTCCCAATGGACTTCTACTAGCACCTGCTGCAGTTCCAGCTTTGACCACTAGGTACAAAAACAACTACATAGTTAAAAGGCAACCAAGTCAATGGAACACATGCAGATTCCTGTCAAAAAGAAAAACATTTATTTTATCATCATCAGCATTCTAAAGAAGTAGCTAGAATAGAATTTAACATGTATTTAGTAGTGAATAAGAACTATGTAAAGAATGGATCAGTTACCATTAGCTACAGTAGCTACCTGTCTGTGGGCTGCAGTAGTCTCAAGTACGTCGACAGCAGCGTTTGGAGCTCTTTGCTGTATTCTGTTTCTGTCTGCATAATATTCTCAATCACCTAAAAAACAAACACAAACAAAACATTTACAAACACATATATAGAGGCAAACAGACAATACTAGAGAACTCTGGGAATCTCCAGGAATGGGCGGGACCATAGATGTCACATTATGTCACATGCAACAGCTCAATATTTCAGACATGAATTGACACAAAAATAAGGTAATAAATGAATTGAAAAACACATTTGGCTATCAACTTGTATCCCATACACTTCGTTTTCTGAACTGTATGAAATCATTATATTTTAATGCTGCCATTTTCCTCCTTTACACACCTTTGAATAAGGTTGGATTCACGTATTTTAAAAAAAAAAAAAAAAAATTGAGATGCAGCACTAAATGGCCAAAACTGAGAAAACTGAGCTGAGCGAGAACGAACGAGCGGGGATCGGATCGCATCTGTAACTCATTTATTTTGGTTTGAAAATGAAATTAGCCAGCCTGTCGGCCCAAGCAATTGGATTAATAAACCTGGCATCCTGCGCTCATGTACACACATTACACACATACACACACATTAACGTACACACTGCTCCAAAACAGCTCACACGTTTCAGTTATAAAAACTCTCCCATTGAAGGCGCTGACTGATGGGGTTTAATACAGCCCTACACTCGTGCCCTCATCTCTGAGCACACAAAGACCTGCATCTCTAAAGCAATTACTGTATAACACAGAGAAAGGAATCATCTTTTTTTGATAACCAAGAGAGAGAGGGAAAAAAAGAGAGAGAAAGGGGATGACAGAATGAGGCCAGAGTGGAAAAAAGTCTGAAAGCCACCTTCATGAATGAAGAACCCACGATAAGAGCAAAGCAGACTAGGAGAAGACATGTCGCTTTCAGAGCAAATACAAGCGTAGGACATATTGACTACAGAAAGTACTCACGCTTAATGTAAATGTGCATCTTCTGTGCAGTTCGATTAAAATAAACTGTAAGCCCACGCTTTCTGAAATATTGAGATTTTTATGGAAAAAACACTGATTTCTGCATAACCAGCATAATCTCATTCTCTCGACTATGGAGTAAACACCAGGACTTATTCCGGAAAGTCTACCATTGAAAAGATCGTCGTGTGCAAAAGTTAGTGCTCCTTTAAAAAAAAAAAAAAATTGCGTAAAAACATTATTAAAAAAATCATCTGATCGTATTAGGCAAATACAACCTCAGATAAACAACATACAACTTTTTCACCGTGCTAATATTTATTTAATAAAAATAAAACCAATAAAGCGGGAAAAAAGCATGTGGGCAAAACGTAATTTACCGAGGATTTAAGAAAGTAAGTTGCAGCCTCTGTGCTTACTGTATAATCCTTAGCCATCAATAAACTGATAACTGAAAATGATTTCTCATACTTTCTCAGGTTCACACATTTACAGGCTCTTCGTTTCATCTCACAGGTTTTCACGTTTGAAGCCATCGTTTGTAGTGATTACGTTTATTTTGCTTGTTTCAGAGCTGATGCATTTTTAAATAAATTGATTGTCTATCTCTATTGTTTCAATGATAGTATTATTAAGTTTGGGGACACGGGGATTCCACAAATGTCCAACTTTCATTGCATACCAAGAGAAACAGGAAATGGTCAAGGAGCAACAGTCACTGGGGGGGAAAAAAATTTAACGAAGGAAATTTCTGCAGATTTCAAATACTAAATGTTATTGAATGAAAATAGATATTACTTAACACTCAGCGGTTTTTGTTTGATATTCTCTCAAAGGATGCCAATATTTATGATCATCAACGTTTCAGTTTGACATCTCGCCATAAATTTAATTCCACGCCACTCCATGCAACAGACGAAATCAAATTTACTTAAACCTCTGAACTCTCTAACCATGAAACAGGACCTGACTTTCTCTCTCACACACAAAAAAGGGCTAAGGGTTTCACGCCCAGCTGTCACTGAGACCAGTGAGAAGGAAACAATGACCTACATTACAATTCCAAACACACACACACACACACACACACACACACACACACAGAGCACTTAAACTGACTCACAGACACGCAAACATCACTCTGACCTGACGTTCTAATGGTTAAACAGTGGGAGATGAAAGAGGTCATGAACTCAGACTCACTCAGTCTAGCAGACAGACAGACAGACAGGTCTCAAAATGATGACATGTAGTTGTACATTAATGCAACAATGAAACAACTTAACCCCAGACTTCTAATCTAATCAGAGACACAACCACGTGCACAGCATTATTTATGTCTACAAAGAAAGAAAGGGAAGAAGAAAGACAAAGAAATAAGGACAGAAAGTAAGACAGGAAGAAAAACTGAAAGATCAAAAAGAAATAAAAGAAAGATTTTAGACAGAATGTAGAAAAGGCAAAAAAGGAGAAAAGGGAGAATGAGAAAGTAAAAAAAAAGTGAGAAATATATGAAAGGAGAAAAAGAAAAAAAAGAATGAAAGGCCCTACAGTGTACACCTGTGTGTTTTGTATGTGTGTGTGTGCGTGTTTGTTGGAGTGTGTGTGTTTGTTGGAGTGTGTGTGTTTGTTGGAGTGTGTGTGTTTGTTGGAGTGTGTGTGTGTGTTGGAGTGTGTGTGTGTGTTGGAGTGTGTGTTGGAGTGTGTGTGTGTGTTGGAGTGTGTGTGTGTGTTGGAGTGTGTGTGTTGGAGTGTGTGTGTTGGAGTGTGTGTGTGAGACGGCAATAAAGTTCCTCGGTAATGAGAACGATCAGATCTCTCAGCATTAGTGTTGCGTGACTCGTACCAGGTTGTAGTAGGTTTTAGTAGCAGCGCTGGCCTCGAACACTTTGGGACTCTTCAGCGACCCGGGCTTGGGGGAGATGGGCTTGTCTGCAAAGTAAAGGGGAGAGAGAGAGAAAGAGAAAGAGAGAAAATAAATCTCATGGTCCATGCAACATGTAGAGACATTTCGTTTGTGTTAGAGCTGAACCGCAGGCCGAGGTGAAGGAGATAAAACGTTAAGCCTTGGGGCAGATCATTTCCCCGCACAGGTGTGTCTCTTTCAGCTCAGTGTGAAGAATACCAAGAAAAAAAATTGTGTGTGTGTGTGTGTGCGTGTGTATGTATCTCAGGCTCTGTGGGGTGCAGTATCACACACTTCACGTGTGAAGACGAAAGAGAAACGTGTCTGTGGAGGACACTGAGACCAACACACTGTAGCATCTGTGTTCGCAGGAAATACAGACGGTGAGAGAGAAAACACCAGAATATAAAGGAAAAAAAAACTAACAATATCTAAGAAAAAAAGAAAGAACTTCAAACAAAAAGATGGATGGGTGAAAGAAAAGAAAGCCACGAAAAAAAACCACAAACCAAGAAAGGAAGAAAAATATAGCCAGAACGAGAGAGAAAGAAGGTTAAGGTAAAAAAATAAACAAAATAATGGACTGGAAGGAAGGACAAAAGGGACAAAAACAAAAACAAGACAAACAAAATGTAAGAAAGAATGCTGAAACAGAAGGATGAAAAAGCATGTTGTAAGAAACGCCAGTGCGTGTTTTTGTTTGTTAGATTTATATCATTCGTCAGACTAGTGAGAGATGAAATGACACAGAAAATAATGAAGAAATGAACATGAACTAGTTATTTTTTTGGTACTGTAAACATAGTTAAAAATTAAAAAGCATCAGCTATGACGGTGAACTTGTTAATTTTAGCGTGTGTGAACTTCAGCGTGGACAACTTCAAGTTGTGGTAAATGTTTTTTTTTTTTTAATGCTGCATAACTTGGAAAACGCCAAGAAGCTAAAAAACTCTAATAAACAGTTAAATCATAAAGTTAAACCACATAATTTTGAATAGCTTTATACAACTGAGTAATCTGATTATCCACAAGTGGTGATATTGGATGGTAACAGCACTGTGACACTTAACTACATGCATCACGCCGCATCCCAGGTGTTCTAATAACCGTTACTTACAATAACGGACGGTCTCAGCGTGGGTGAAATTAGGTCTGTATGATCCGCAGCAATAATGAGGAGAGAGCAGCTGCCTGCCAAACCCACCATTAAAACCAGCCATTGTGCACTTTTAACAATAAAACACATCTGATAATGTTATGTCGTCTTAAAGAAACACTTTCCCTCATTATAATTTGTTTCTAAGTCGTTCTTAAACGCCTCTGAGTTGTTTTATTTACGCCTAAGACAAACTACAAAGCTGACTAGCTTTTAACAGAAGGCTAACTTCGAAATCCCTCTATAAAACCCCAATCCATTGCGCTACTTGGTGTGTTGTACACCCTACATAGAACACTACCTTTCCATTTATAGCTGTTTGGAATTTAACCCTAGAACCTGGAGCTGATATTCTAAAGCAAATCAGGTAGAAACTTATGAGATTTACAGGACTGTCCACCACCTCCATGGTTTATTCTCCTCGCCTTTTGGCTACAAAGACTCCTTTCACCCCCGTTAATTACTCTTGCAGACAAATGGGGTCAGTCACCAGTTCTGCCAGTCGTGGAATGGTGTGTGTGCACAAATTAAATGGTTAAATAAAGAAACAAATCATAATCTGTTGATAATAAATGGGTTTGTGGAACTGTTGTATAAAAGCAATATCACACTCGAGGCCATGCTGTTGTGCTGAATATCAGCACGGCTTATGATGCCTTTGGTACTCAGGCCACGCCCTCATGCCTACGGCCACATCATGTTCATCACAACAGTACTCTCTTTTGTGTGATACTGCTTAATTGTATTTTTTAATAATCTGACTGACATTAAGTGTGTAAACATGAAAGGAGCTGAAAGTAAGAATAAAGATTTGCACCGTGATACATGTGTAATATATTCTCTTTTTGTTGAAGTGCATCTAAAAAAATCCATCATTCAGGAACGGGTCTTGAACTTAAGGTAACGGCATTAACGGTATCCCTGGAGCACAGAGCGGGCAGCTGAGTGATCAGACGCTGCAGTGTGTAGCTGAAGGGAAACAGCACTTGGTGCCTGCAACACTTCCTGTCTTTGTCCGAAGACACCGTTTCCTTCCTGATCAGGACGTTAGTTTGTGCTGTGATGTCATCCTATAGAAACCCCATTCATCTGCACTACTCGGTAATTTGAAACCACACAGGCATATGGGGCGCTGAGTTTAACCCACCTGGGTGTGTGTATATAAAATATATTTATAAATATATACTCCAAACTGAGCAGACGGTGAAGCAGACAATAACACATGGGCCACGACAGAGGAACATACACAGGAAAACCTCACCCAAAAAAAAAATTAAAAATGATCTGGCTAATAATAACTTAACGCTAGCAGCCCGTCGGCTCTCCACAAGGTTTTGTTCATAGCTTTCATGTAAAGTAGTAACTTTGGACATGTTGCTTTAGTGATAAAGGCATTTTAATAAGCAAATCAGGGACCAGCATTGTAATTCAGAGTCTTATAGACTCTCCACTAGCACACAAGCTTAAATCGCTGTAAAGGTTAATCATCCTTTTAACAGCCCACACGATGCTCACAGGAAACTTTATGATGCTTGACTCGAGAACCCCAAACCGAATGGGGTTTTAAAACACCCGATGATATTTTGTTCGTATCACAAGGCTGGATTTTAGGTATACTGCACAGTTCTTACCGAACGCAACATCTCTGATATGAAGCAGATAAAGTAATAAATCATATATTATAAAAGATGAATGAATGAAAAAAATGAATGAATTAACCTTTATACTTGTTTTAAAGGTGTAATCAGTGTTTTTTTTTCCCTATCAGACATTAGCTGTAAATGTATGTTTTGCTATTTAAAAACACTCAAACAACCACATCTCCTTCCCTTGTGTGTTCTCCTTCCGCATCCTGAATGTGACTTAGTGATGAGTTGGAGTTTTCTGGCACGCCTCCTTGTTCTGATGCTACATCATCAGATAAAAATGCATTTCAATCCATTAACCACGATTAGTTTTACTCGGTCGAGTGCCTTACTTCGATGGTTCTCATATTTCTGTGACTAAAAAAAATAAATACTCTATAGCTGTGAAATGCATAAACCATCGTGGCATAAGTCGGGAAAATAATCTATTACTGAATCTTTTTATTTATATAGACAAGACTGTACAAAGACACATTTCTAGGAAGATCATATTATAAATATTTCACTTTATTTCCATTCCTCACTTGTGGTCGATTAATACTGTGATGATGTAAATAAGAAACATTATTTTCGTTCATTAATTCAATTAGTCCCCCCCCCCCCATAAAATTCTGATAAAAAAATCCCTATCTGCACCTTTAACAGGTTTTGTCTCATGTCCTACATGAGAACTACAAAAGAAAAATAGAGTTTATTTGGATTCACGTTTCGATTGAAAAGATCAAAAAAAACTTACCACTTCCTTTGATCTCTTTGACGTAGTTGCTAGGAAACCAACCGCTCTTGCCATTAAGCGTGCCTTCCCACCAGCCTCCATCCTCCTGCCGAGTCACCTGGATGATGTCACCCTTGTTGAAGCATAATTCGTCCTCATTCGTCTGCTGGAAATTAAACCGTGCCTTCACCAACAGCTGAGCTGAACTGTTCTCAGACATGTCCTGATGAAGTGAGAGAGAGAGAGAGAGAGAGAGAGAGAGAGAAAAAAAGAGAGAGAAAGAGAGAGTAAACAACAGATAAAACATTGCTTTGTTCAGACAGAGCTAGAAACGTCTAGATTGAAATAGAAGACAACTGTTACTAGCTTTAGTAGTACGATTACTTTCACCTGGTACTGGTGTTAGTAGTAGTATTTCATATGGCACGAGCTCTAGGTAATTCTTTTTTTTTACCGGGTAACAGTTTCAGTAAAAAACTATCTTGAATAATATTTTTTTGTTTGTTTTTTCAGTTTTTGAATCAGAGACTAATTTTAGCCTTTTTTTAAACCAGGTTACGTCTAATTTTTTGTGTCATTTTTTGTGCCTGGTAGTTTTAATAATTTCAGTACTTGGTACTAGCTTTTAGATTTTCTTTTTTTTTCTTTTACTTAGTACTAGTTTTAATAATAGTTTTTAGAAAGACTTTTTCCCTCCCTAATACTACTATAAATAATATATATTTTTTTAACCTGGTACTAGTTCTAATAACAGTATTTTAACTTAGTACAAGTTTTCTTAATAACCTTTATTTAAAGTACTCAACACAAACTCCGGTTTTGCTTTTTGCTACTTTTGCTTTCTTTTGGTTATTAAAAGTTTTAGCACTCACCAGACTGCAATACTGGCTGTGCACTCGTTTGGATGATCTCCTCCGTGGAGGCTGACAGTTCAGGGAGTCAAAGGACTTGATTCGCAGAGAGGAGCGTTGAGCACATATGGAGTCGCTGCCAGATTCAGTAGCTATAAATCCAGAGGAACATCCAGCTTATGTTACAGTGACACACACAAGCACATGGTACAGCTGTTTGCAGACAGACTCAACAGACTTACAGCAGCATCACAGCAAACACGCTCAAGGGGGAAATACGTGACTGGCCCATTTCATTACTTAAACAATTTCAAGTGCCTGGACCGACGGCTCACCTTTGCATGCACATACAAAAATACACACACACACCTACGCGGACATACAGACTCGCGCGCATACACGCACAAATTTTATATATACATATATACATATATAAACATATACATACATACACACACACACACAGTATTGTGCAGAAGTCTTAGGCACCATATTATATGCTGTAACAATTTTGTTATACATGTTTATCATGTCTGCTTAATTATGTACAAAATCATTTAGTATTTTCATATGTAACTTATAAATTAATAAATAAATAACATTACAGGAGAATATATGCATGGCTGTAAAGAAAAAAAATGTGTACAAGACAGACCAGTTTTCAGATGGAAACAAAAAACCTAAAGTACGCTCCTGGGATTTGCATAAAAATAGAAAGGAGCGAGTGTGACAAAGTTACCAGAAGAACTCATATTCTCCAGGAAGCTCAGTAAAACCTAACAACTATTTTACTTATAGTACTGTGCAAAAGTCTTGGGCACATACAATCATATGACATAAGCAAAAGATGCTTTTGAAAACCATTTCTGCATAAAAGGAACTTCTATAAAGAGCAATAAAGAGTAATAAAATAAACATTCAATATTTGGAGTGAAAACGCATTGCTAGTTCTAGACACAGATTTGTAACAGTTTCATAAGAAAACAGCTGTTAGGTTTTACTGAGCTTGCTGGAAAATATGAGTTCTCTTCAAATCTTGCTGGAGGAACTCGCTCCTTTCTATTTGTATGCAAATCCCAGGAGCGTACATTAGGTTTTTTGTTTCCATCTAAAAACTGGTCTGTCTTGTACTATATTTTTTTTCTTTATAGCCATGCATATATTCTCCTGTAATGTTATTCATTTATTATTTTTTAAGTTATATATGAATGAATGGAAATACTCTTCATTAGGCCTCTTCATTAGCTAGTTTTAGCTCTTCTGCTAATTTATGTTGTAAATTTATGTTGCATGTAGCACCTTGGTCCTGGAGGAACGTTGTTTCGTTTCAGTGTACTAACTGTATATGGTTGAAGTGACAATAAAGCCTACTTGAACTTGAACTTGAACTGAATGATTTCATATATAATTATGCAGACATGATAAACATATATAACAAAATTGGTACAGGATATATTGTCTGTATAGTTGCATGCTTTACAGCTGTGACAGAAGAGGTGATTAAAAGATTAAGGGCTCTTTTATTTACAGGAAGTGGATGCAAGACAGGTGCACAGCCTGGTTATTTTTGCGAGTGTCTTGGCGGCTGGCAGGTGGTGCGAGCTCTTTCTCTGTGGAGTCCTGAGGAGAAAAGATAGACAAAGGTCAACATAACCCATGTGCCCAGAGAGCCTGTTATCCTGTTTCAGGAGCATGAAGAGGGTGAGAAATGCTCTTGATTGTAATACCCTGTCAGCCCTGCCTCATTACTTTGTCCTGCCTCGCAGTCACGATGCTGTCCGTAGTCTAAAACATCAGGGTGCAGAAGCAGAGCTGTCTTCCCAGCATCACTCCAGCAAGTGAGTGAGGAGCACTGTGTAGGTTCTGATATTGTGATTATCTTTTTCAGTGATCAGTGGTGCTTTACTTCTTTCCGATAAATTTTTTTCAATTGTGATTGTTTTCATTTCCTTAGATGCAACTAGATGAATAAGAAAAATATTTAAGCTAAATACAAAGTTACAAACTCAACAAACCTTTAAGAGAAACCAGATCTGATGGAGGATTGCATTCTGCTTCGTCAAGTCGACACACTGCTGAAGCTGCACAATGTTTTCATGCATTCACAAAGTAATGTGTGTGTCCATTATTACAACCCACTGTACTGTATTAACTATTAACAGGTTTTCATTTAATTGGCTTCATGACAGTAAAAGTTGTCCGTATGTCTTATGTTCCTAACCGAGGGACTGCCCGTACTCCACACACCTTGTTAAAGTGTTTTAAGAAGTGTATTATTTTTTTATTTTCCTCTACAGTACATAACTTTAGGTGCCAGTGCCAGCTCAGGGGTTAGACTCTGGTTTACTGATTAGAAGGTTTGTGGTTAAAGCTCCATCAATGCCAAGCTGCCACTATTGAGTCATGAGTAATGACCTTATCTGCTCAGGTATACAGTATGTGCTGTAAGGTACTTGAGACAAATAAAGACTTCAAGAGTTTGTAATATACTCCATTGTGTTATGACCTTGGCAAAAACAAAAACAAAAAAACTAGAAATATGAAGGAAAAATGTGAGCTTCTGCATTGAAAGCAGAGTGCTGAGGTTGGAGATAATCTGCTAGTACTTGCTACACATCCTGTGTAAACCTAAGGTAACCTTCAGGTATCAAGAGCTTGCTACCAACATCCACAGTGACAATTAATGTAATGCATAATGACTTTTTTTATTTCTATTTGGGACAATTCATAAAAGTAAAAAATAGTCATTTAACCATTAAGTAGAATTCAGGCTTTAATTTTATTCATATTTAGTTTATTAATATGTAATGATCTTTCCTCGTCAATAGCTTTCTTGCTAAAAAGGTAGAATTGGAAATGCCAGGTAGTATTCGGAAATGCTTTGTTCAGGAAATGAGTTAAAAAGAGAGAGAGAGAGAGAGAGAGAGAGAGAGAGAATGAAAAGAAGTAATTTCACATCAGAAGCTGGCTAAATGGTGTTTTGATGCAGTAAAATTGGCAGCTGAAGCTTTTTTTTGACATGTCCTGTGAACACACTGATAATCTCAGCACTATTCATGTTAAGAACGGAGAAACTGAGTGTTCTGCCACACGTTTTATCTTTCTTTTACAGGAACATGAATTTATTAACATTACATTTTGTTCCCTAATCTATTTCAATTTCTCATTTATTAATTCTAATTATATATTTAATCAGCTTCATCTTTAAATTCATATTAAAGCTCAAATATGCTTGTATATAATTATTTCATTATATGTTAAATGCATTTAAAATTACAGCTGGATTTTATTTTATTTTTTTAATTAAACTCGCACTTTGACCTAATATGGAGCCCTGAGCAGGCGTGCTGTTTAGGGAGGAACTCATATTCACGGGTTTGATTTCACATGTATTCATTTGTTTAATCCACTTGATACTTTCTAGGGTCCTGCTTTTGCCTTGTTCCATTATTTTCATTTGTTACCAATTTTTGTACACTGACCTTACTGTCAGCAAAATGAATACAGGAAGTAATGCAAAAGTTAAACCAAGCACGAAAACAGCTTTCACAGTTCACCAGAAATGCTTGGCTCTTAACAAAAACATCCCAGTACCTGGAAAAAAAGCAAAGTGTACCCTTTCTGGATTTAGGGTTACTGAGCCCGTCTTCTGGAGGCACACATGTGATGGTTCCATAACCAAAATTTTGATTTACTGTATATATTACTAATGAATGTTTTGTGTTGCATGCTGTGGATTTTTATTATTTATTTTTATTATTTGTTTATGAAAAAAACACATATCTATCTGTGTGACTGTGACAGAAATGAAAACATGCCTCGTCTCAACCATAAATCAAAATCACTGTGCGGAGTCACACTAACAGTCGAAGATTAATCCATCTCCAGCACTTGATAAAGGTTAATTTGGTAAAAGTATGCATCCGTTTGAAAGCAATTACCTCC
>JAQQZS010000010.1:9458294-9468751 GCA_030068045.1 Platyallabes tihoni | reverse complement strand
GTAGTCAAGTATTCAGTACTGTTAAGATAGCTCCCAATATAAAAACATGCAAACATGAACAGTATATTCTGTTTATTTAACTTAAATTCAAGCCTCTTACCACATGGTGATCTAACTGGCTTGTGTAAACTCTGACCAAATAAAAACAAAGAAAGGAATGGATTTTTTTTTAGGTTTTGTTTGTGTATGCAACCTGGAGACCCGTTCGATTGTCTTAAAATCACACAAAAAAGTAAATTTTGCAAAACACATGACAAATTTAGTGAAGTACTACAAAATGTCCTTTTATATGCTTTATGTCTAACTATCTATAGTTATGTCTAAAGTGCCAGGCTAGTTCCTGTGACCATTATCCTTCTAAAAGCAGTTTGAAGTCATTCCAGCATAAGCTTTCCATTTCTCTCTCAAAGCTACGATGAAGAGCAAATCAGGGGGTCCTGAGTAGTACAACAGGAAAGTTTCCCACTACCGTAAAAAAAAAAAAAAAAGATGTTACCTGATGAGCAAAACTGGCGCTCTTGTCAATCAGAGCAACCCTAGTCAATCATCAGTAGTACATGTGAGCTCACATATCCGAAACACGGCAGACGACGCTTTCCTTGTTGCATCATATTCTACTTTGTGAGGCAGCACGTGTTGCAAAAAAGATGCGATTGTTCGGCTTTACCACGTCTCGTACGATGCAATTCCCTTCCCCTTTCCCAACTGGCTGCTGTCATGTGACGGCGAGAGATGACTTGTGGGTGGCAAAAAAAAAAAAGGAGCAAAGAACAAGCAGCTTGACATACAGTGTCTTGTCGGAGCATTGCTTCCTTCTTAAATAACAACTCACATTTTTGCACAGCTTAAATTATGCACAAATTCCTGCACTAGGGGTTTTTCTTTCAGATAACAGAAACTAGGAGACGAACAACCTAAACCCGTGACTGACAGCTGGGACGTGTGTCAGAGCTGCTGATCAATCAGACTGGAAAATTCAACAGCTTTGTGCTGTAAGTGCAATACACAATGAATTTCACAGACGGCAGTTAAGACTCTATTGTGTTTATTATATTCAAGTTTAACAGGAACTAGATGTACACCCTGCTGTACAGGTGACACAGTGATGTACATTACTCTGATAATAATAATACTCTCTAATCTAACACTGAGTGCACGATCGCTGTCGAACCTTTATTTTAATCCTAAAAGAGAAAACTGACTGGCTTTCTTTTGGTTTCCTTCTCTGGAGAGCCACTCACTGCGCTGGAGAGTGCCTGTCCCTGAAAGCCATTAATGAACTGCAAGACAGGCTCATTCAGACACACAGTCCCACTCACCACAATAGAGGGTTTGTCTTGAGGCTGACCATGGGCCAGAGCGACAGATAAAACCAGCTTTTGATGCCGAAACAATGTGTAGCTGAGAAGAACTGGTGGGGCAGCCAGACATCAGGGTGAGCAGAAAGGAAAAAATGTAAAACGTACGCCGTATATTAAAAGTCCTACAAGCCTTCAGTCACTGAAGGAATGAGTTCTGACATCATATGATACTCTACTGCCTCCAGGTAGTAAGTGGCACCCATGCACATCTTTTTAAATGTTTTATTCAATCAGCAAGGTTGTTAAATAAATTGAGCCACTGGATAACAAAAAAATTTATTTTTTAAAAGTGCTGGGAATCACCAGGAACCATCCAATACAATATTATCATGATATCTACAGTAGGTGCTGATCAGATCTGTTGATTCTGTAGGTGTCATAATATCCTGACGCAATACATGTATATATTTTTTTATTTTGTTACATTTCCAATCACACTTAACAAAAAAATTACCTCCTACCACACAGGACGCTGTGCTGCATTGCCAATGTGTGAATAGTTAAGAGCGCACCACCTGTAGGATAATAGAGGGACTGGAACATTTCACCACCTCAAAAGCTCAAAAAGATATATAAATTAAATTTTTATTTAAAATAAATAAATAAATAATAAAATGATTTTGGGGTCAGTATGGTGATAGATGTATCGCCAAAGATACATCACTGAATCCCCCCCCCCTCCCAAATCATTCTAAGATGAAAGACAAATTTCATATTCTGGGTTGTCTCTCTGAGTACACGATTATGAATAATTCATGTCCATGGTCGTGGGAGGCCTGGAGCCTATCCCAAGAGACTTGTTGGGGTAATCCATCCAGGGTGCCAAACCATCACAGGGGGCACGTGCGCACACACACACACAGTCACTCACTCACTCATCGTCTATACTGCTTCATCCTGTATTAAGGGTTGCATAAGGGTTGTATGGAGCCTATACCAGGAGACTTACAGCATGAGGCGGGGTACAACCTGAACAGGGTGCAAATCCATCACACTGCACACACACTACAAGCAAATTGGGGAACGCCAACTAACACTGTGGGAGGAAACCGGAGTACTTGGAGGAAACACACCAAGCACGGGGAGAAGATGTAAACTTTACACACAAAGACCCATGGGGGGAATCGAACCCTCAACCCTGAAGGTGGGAATCGAACCCTCAACCATGAAGGTGGGACTCGAACCCATGGTGGGAATCAAACTCTCAACCCTGAAGATGGGAATTGAACCCTCAACCCTGAAGGTAGGAATTGAACATATGGTGGGAATCGAACCCTCAATCCTGAAGGTGGGAATCGAACCCTCAACCCTGAAGGTGGGAATTGAACATATGGTGGGAATCAAACCCTCAATCCTGAAGCTGGGAATCAAACCCTCAACCCGGAAGGTGGGACTTGAACATATGGTCGGTATCGAACTCTCAACCCTGTAGGTGGGACTCGAACCCATGATGGGAATCGAACCCTCAACCCTGAAGGTGGGACTCGAATCCATGGTGGGAATCAAACCCTCAACCCTCAAGGTGGGAATCGAACCCTTAGCCCTGAAGGTATGAGGCCATGGTGCTAACCACTATGCCACCTGCACGCATCACACCCACTTCCATTCAGAAAATGTCGTTACAGATAGATCAGGTGTGTTCGAAGCTAGTAAAGACTAAAAAGGAACCCTGTGAGGTTCAGGAATCAGAGATCAAGATGATCCATAATAATTTATTTCTTCCACTCAAATCAAAATCGGATTAAATCAGGACTCTTTTAGAGATTGCATTATTTCTGGGAGGAGGCTCGAAGCTGTCAATATTATTTCGCAATATGAGATTCAGTCCTGCTCCATGCAGTCATGCTGATTTATTGCAGCCTGAATGTCAAGCCATTGTTTTATTTATTTTTTCCCTCAACACCTAAGCAGCAGAAGTACAAGTCCCAGCGTGCACTGCGGTTTAGAGAGGATTAAGCTCTTCATGTGATTCCCAGCTTCCCAATTTGCGCCAGGCTGTCTGTACCCGATCTGTATTAAACGCCACAAGCTTACAAAACAAAGCTCTGTTTGGGGATATACTAACAACAAGCAGCAAATAAACAGTAAACATAAACAAGTCACCAGCGGGCTGCTCACCTCCACTCGGTATGAAGCGCAGGCTCGGAGGAACTCCCTGATGTTGCCCAAGCACTCGGAGTCACTCTTCGGTTCCTGACAAACCTGCGAGCATGAGAGGGGAAATGGCTGAAACTGTCGGATACACCAGGACACACACTCGGTTAAGACCATACAGCATGAACAGGCGACGCTTATTCACATCTCCACTGCAGCTGCAGAACGCTACCTAGCCAACGAGTAGGTGTTCGAGAAGCGGAAGTGACGCAAAATGACGGCGACACGCAGCGAGCGTAGGAGTGTTTACAAACTGATGCAGCAGTCAGCGCGAGACATGCTAAAAATAAAGCTGTTATTACATGGTTACACGGTTTTTTTGTCTTACATAATATATAAAATACTTTGACACACTTAAAAAAGTGAAAAGTATGTCATTCATATTCATTCTCAAAGAAATAAAATAAATACTGTATATAATATAAATGTTTAAACGGAAGAGTAAAATACTCTCACTCACTCATCAGAGATTTATACCGCTTTATCCTGTATACAGGGTTGTGTGGGTCTGGAACCTATCCCCGTTGGGATCCCATCGCATGGCACAGACACCCATTCACACTCACGCAGTCACCTTCTATACTGCTTTATCCTGTATTCATTGTCCCAGGAGGCTTAGAGCACAAGGCAGGGTACACCCTGGACAGGGTGCCAATCTATCGCAGGGCACACACACACACTCATTCACACACACTCATTTACACACTGCAGGCAATTTGGGAACAGAAATTAGCTTAATCTGCATGTCTTTGCACTGTGGGAGGAAACCAGAGCACCCTGAGGAAACGCACCAAGCACAGCATGCAAACTCCTTACACAGAAACCTGAGGCGGGAATCGAACCTGGGCAATGCAAGGCGACAGTGCTAACCACTAAGTCAACGTGCCGCCTAATATCTACAATAACTGCCAATTACCATCGTATTTATTCCAATATTACAACCGTGATAGAAACTCCAGAAAACATTCACACTCTCATTTACACACTATGGGCGAATTGGGAATGCCAGTTAAGCTAACCTGCTTGTCCTTGGATTGTGGGAGGCAACCGGAGCACATGTAGGAAACCCACCAAGCACGGGAAGAACATGCTCACTCCGTGCACACAGACCCAAACAGGATCGAACCCAGGCCCACTAAGCCACGTTTGAAAATACAAATTTTCTTCAAACAACTTTTTATAACATGACAAATCCCCCATCACTAAAATAAATGCAAACGTTTCAGAAATGTGATCAGGGCTCGTTATAACTGTTAAGGAAGAAATGTGTCTGACACATTTTTGGCAAAGAAGAGAGTGGCATGCAAAACTTTCTTTTTCATCAGATATGAAAGTCGCATTGTTAAAACATCACATAAAGTTGCATAAATTCATCCTCTGCAATACTTCAAGTTTTGTGCAACGACTCATTCACATTTCGTAACAAAAAATCCTTTTTTAAAACTTTGGACATCTTTGAACACTGCCTTGTGTGTGTTTTTGAGATCTCCCCGGGTACCCGCAGCGAAACAATCATTTCCAGAGCAGACCCGAGATGGGAATCGAACCCAGACCCTGGGGGTGCCAGGTGACAGTGCTTACCACTGAGCCACGCTGCCACCATTATGAATAATATATGCATGCAAAAGGTTTACATTTAAAGGACTGCATTTTATACATTAGGTTAACTGGTGTTCCCCAGTTGCCCATCATGTGGAGGTTCTTTGCATGTTCTTTGGCTTCCACCCACTAAACAAAAAGCATGCCAGTACTGACTACTCTACATCACCCCTGCATGGGAATGAGTGTTTGTATACCTGGTACATTCCCAGATGGTGCCCTGCTGTGGACTAGCATCCCATCTGGGGCATATTCATGCTTAATGCCTCATTCCTGTAATAACCTCTAAATCCCAAGACTGAGACAGGCTTTGGATGCCTGGGTGTGACGCCTCTTTCGTCCAGGCAACAGTGTGTCACGCAGAGATTATTCCAAGATGGGTTTCCTCCAACAGTCCAAAGACATGCAGATTAGGCTAATTGGCGATCCCAAATTGCCTGTTGTGTGTGAATGAGTGAGAAAACAATAATTATAAAAAAAATTAGCACTGTGCCTTTAAATGTGAAGGGGATCCCTACCTCTCTATCTTGTCAATAGCTGCTTTGCTAATGGATATAACATAAAGATCATTGGCATTATTGCCATGAAGAGCTTCTAGATGAACATTGTACCTCATATAACTCTATTAATCAATAGGTGATATGTGTATTATTCTAATTCAGGAATTATCCAAACAATTAATCCAATCGCTGTCCTATAAGCAAGTTATTATTTTTATTTAGGAAATAATACTGTATGTGGGTTAATCATCTTGTGCGATAAATAGTGTCAGTAAAGGAACATGATCAAGGCAGTTGATTTGCTCTCTTTCTCTATACCACTTATCCTGTTCAGGGTTGCGTTGAGGCCTGAAGCCTATCTGAGGGAACTCGGGACACTATAGAATATAAACAATCCATTTTATATACATGTAACAGACAAAATGATGAACATCTTAAATTAATCTTTAATGTCTACGATAACTAGATAGAGGTGTGTCAGGGCAAGACGATCTTTAATGAACCACTTTAGTGGAAGTCATTTTATTGTAACAGGAAACCAGCATGTTCTTGTCAGTATATACAAATTTGGACGTATAATATAACCAATAATATCGGTAGCTTGTATCACACAAAAAATGCTAATTAAACTTAAAAGCAACATGACTTTGCTGGTATATAAAGATTCAAAGAAGATCATTCGAAGATCTGGCAAAGTTTTCATATAATTTGGCTTATAGATGCTTAAAGACTTCATGAATCCTTTCTTTTACAGTGAAATGATTTCTGGACTAATCTTTTTTTTGTGCTCACACATGCACAAGTAGTGTTTTTTTTCTATATTTATTCAGACTGTTTTGTTGTTGTTGTTGTTGTTGTTGTAAGCAGCAAGACTATAATAACTCAAATAATCACTTTTTACTTTAACTGTAATGACATTAAAAAACAGTTCCAGATGCACAACCCTCCAAAATCTAGAAGTGGGAGTCCTACAAGAGCAGAAGACCACACTGGGTTCCACTTCACTGAAACTCTACAGTAGCTAGAACATTGTAAAATGTACAAGATCATGCTTTCCTTTGAATGTCCCGTTAAAGTGGGTAAGTGGTTAACGCTATCACCTTGTACTTCCTGTTTCCTTCCAGTTTTGGGTATTCCAGTTTCCTCCCACAGTCCAAAGACATGCAGATTAGTTTAATTGGCAGTGTGTGAATGAGCATGAGTATATCTGTGTGCCCTGCGATGGATTGGCACGTCATGTCCTAAGTATCCCGGGATAGGCTTTAGTCTGCATCCATCTAGGAACCTCTGTGAACCAAATAGGGACCATGGAGGCCAATGGTGAAAATAGTATTTACTCCCATTTGTACAGCCGCCCTCCAGTCAACATCCACACACTATGGGCAATTAGCCTAATCTGCATGTCTTTGGACTGTTGCGTTGAAATTTTGAAGGAAATCGAACCTAGGACCTGGAGGTGCAAGGCGACAGTGGTAACCACTAAGCCACAATGCTGTAAAGGGTGACGGGCAGTGTACTAGGAAGATTCCTGTGTCAGGAGTGTACCCAGATGTGCTCTTGTGCTGGTTTAGCACATCTGGCTCAAAGCACTTCAGAAGTGCTTTTTTGTTCAGCACAGCTGTAAAGAGTAGTTATTTGAGTTAGACAACTTGAAGCAGTATGATCATTATGCTTTGACTTGTCTTATCCAAAAAATAAAAAATAAAAAATAAAAAAATAAAAGCTTTACGTATTATGAATACAATTGCTGATATATTTTTTCCCTCATTATTTGTCTAAATATTGTGCGCGTATTAAAAGTGCTCAGTGAGTGGATATAGGGTATAAAGAAAAACATAGCCGTAAACCCTGGTATATACGCGCACACGGATCACACTCGAATCGATTCCAGCAGCGCTCGCGCTCACTCACGCAACAAATACGAGCTCGCGCGCTCGATCCAAATTCGATTTTTACATGTAGTTCTGAATCGCGTGCAGGATGCGCGAGCGTAAGATTTGTTTGTTTACCGTGAGAAGCGACCCGGGACGCAGGCGCTCGAGCAGCCTGCACAGCACCACGCCGTCCCTCAGGGAACTCTGTAGAAAGCTCTCGGGATCCGAAACGCGCTTTTTCGGCGACTCCAGCACGCCGAGCGCGATGAGCCACGTGACCGTCTGCTCAGCCGGATTCATGACGGCAACAATGATAACTAATAAATACTACAGTCCTAATAGTAATAAATGATGAGGACAACAGTCGGTGGTTTCAGATCAGACACATCCTGGTGTTCCTCTTCTCTCCGAGTGGATCGAGTCCGTGTGATTCCTCCGTACTTGTAGTTAAAGGTTCTGGTTTCGTGCTTTTTCCCAAACTGCTTGGCAGGATGTCAGACTGACCCCCCTCTCCTTTCCTCTCCTTTCCTGTAACTGAAATCAACAAATGAAAAGTAACACGCCTCAATGGAGAGCCCTATGCAAATACAGCTCTGTTGTCACTGCTGTCAATAACAAGTGACTGAAGCATTGAAAGAAACAAAGCAAAGATTTGTCTTAAAACCTGTTTTTTTTTTATTTACTAAAATTTTGAGACTAAACCAAATAAGCAACCAGTCCCACATCTGCACAATGAATATGAATCAGGATAGGGTTTCTAGTCTCAGCTGAAGTTCCCTTTTAAGTAGCTACAAAAAAAAAAAAACAAAGACTTGTTGCCCTGCACCTCCAGGATCCAGGTTCGATTCACATCTGTGTGCATGGAGTTCGAACAGATTTCTTCCCACAGTCTAAAGATATTTGTAGACCTATCCCTCATAAATTGCTCATAGTGTGTGAGTATACGTTAATGTGTGTGTGCCCTGTGATGGATTGGCACCATGTTCAGGGTGTACCAAGACCTTTTTTACTCCTGGGATAGGCTCGAGGCCCCCTACAACCATGTATACAGGATAATGCCTGTACAGACTAGTTTTTTTTTTTTTAATAAGAAAAGTTCCATTTTAAATATCCACTAAGAAAGAAAGACTTAAATATCTGAATCCAGTCCTGTTGCCTTGCACCTCCAGGGTCCAGGTTCGATTCTTGCTTGGGTTTCCTCCAGGGGCTCCGGTTTCCTCCCACAGTTCAAAGACATTTCTAAGCTAATTGGCTTTCCCAAATTACTCTTAGTGTGTGAGTGTATGTGTGTGTGTGCCTTGTGACGGATTGGCTCCCTGTTCAGGGTGTAACCCACCTCATGCCCCAAGTCTCCTGGGATAGGCTCCAGGACCCCTGTGACCCTGTATACAGGATAAAGTGGTATAGACAGTGACCATGCTGGCACTGATCTGGCCCAAATATTTCCCAAAATCTGTAACAAATCTTGCAGATTCTTATTTTTATTTTTGCACACCAGGTCAAATCTACCACTAATACGCTCTTCTATATCTGAGCCTTTGCAATACATGTTTAACTGCTGTCCGTTAACAGGAATTCTTCTGTCCCTTTTTAACACACTGTCTACACTAACCCCAATAAAAATATTCTTTTTGCAAATAAAATTGTTTAATTCAAATTATTTGCTTTAAAACTAGATCTTTTTATCCACTGGGCCAAAACCTCACCTTCCTTGCTCTTCCAGCCATAACAATGTTCTTATTTGGCATGAAGAGCGTAATGGGATATGAGTAACAGCTCAGCGATTGCACATCATTTGGCTCATGTATGATTGTGTAGTGATGGTGATGAGTTCCTTAAGGGGAAAACCCCATATAGATTTCTGTGGTTAATACAGTAATATTTGATCATATAAAAATATGGAAGAGTAGACCTGACCACAAAAAAAAAAAAATCATCTGATTGTGTGAGATACGTTTATGAATACCAGAGGTGTTACAACGTGAGGAGGTTCATAAGGACTATACTGTACAGCCAATTTTACAGTCACTTTAAGACCACTATAATCAACTGCCTTAACTGAAACTTGGACTGGATCATATTTGATTCAGATTTTTGTTTTCCTGATATTCAGAAAATATCTTACACAAACATTAGTTGAACCAGTGATCCCTACAAGCTGCTGCTTGATCAAACTAATAATCCAGCAAGAGGTTTCATGTACACAAGGAAGATATTGGTTCACAGTGTCCCCTGCTGGAGGCCGGAATTAGATCAATGTTTAAGTGACTTAAAAATGATCTGTACCCCAGATATATCAAAAGGGGTTCCATCCTAAGCTACGGTCTCCCCAGTTACTGCTTTAACAGTTAAATACTCTTTTTTTATTACGTGTATTGTAAAGCAAGGAGATTATTTTGAAACATTATCTATTTGTCTTTTCTAAAAATCAATTCAAATAAATTGTACAGCCAGAGTGCAGATGGTTGTAAAGAGTAGATATTTTAAAGAGGAACCTGTCTGGCCCTTCTCAGCAACAAGGCTTTTTCTGCCCACATTTTTTTTATTAGACACAATTGCAACAAGAACGTTATGACAATCAATCAGATTTGTAGCAGTATAGGGGCGGGTGTGAACAGAGATGGTTCAGAGAACGTTCCCCTAATGTTAGAGTAGCGTTTCTGGAACATTCCTTAATTGTGCAAGGTTACCATCATTCAAAGGTTTCTAGAATGTTAAGCGCAACATTTGCCAAACTATTGCAGGTTACATCATGGTTATTTAAAAAAAAAAAAGTTATGACAACTTTAATGGAATGTTTGCTGAAAAAAAACATTAAAGAAATCACTGGGAAACTAAAAAGCAACTATTTCCTCCACCATAGATTTTTTTTGTGCACAAAAAGAAACGCCTCTTTTTCAGGACTGTGTATTTCAACAATAATGTTGTAAAAATCCAAATAACTTTACAGATCTTCATTGTAAAGGGTT
>JAQQZS010000010.1:9391499-9405349 GCA_030068045.1 Platyallabes tihoni | reverse complement strand
GCTCAGTTGTGATCACGTGACGCTTGGCGTCAAAACAAGAAGCGCATGCGTGATACATGATACTCAGTACTTGTAAACCAAGACTTGTTTGTTTTCAAAGACAAAATGTATAAAAAATCTTTGCTCGTCTTGCAGAATGGAACACTCGCAAACCGCGTTACTCGCACTACGAGGTTTCACTGTATTTGTTTATCTTGTTGATCTTTTCATGGGTGTATGGGAAAGCCGAGTGTAAATAATAATATAGTTATTTACCAAGAAGATAAAAACATTTAAATAATTAATTACATTTAAAATAATTATCATTTTATCATCATTTCTTTCACTACTCACTGTTTCATTCAACCCCAGAAATATATTTTTTTTATTCATTAAGCCCTCATCATAACATCCATAACAGTATGGATTCAAGTACTGTTTTTCCTCTTCTCCAGTATCGGAGAACTGACTCATTTCTGAGAATAACATATTTCTCATTTTATCCTCTCTGTCAGGACGTGAGTCTTCATTTCGTGTTGTCCGGGTGCCTGCACGTGTATCAGCGTATGATCGACAAGCAGGAGGACGTGTGCCTGTTCGTGACGCAGCCGGGCGAGATGGTGGGTCAGCTGGCCGTGCTGACGGGAGAGCCGCTCATCTTCACTGTCCGCGCCCTCCGCGACTGCACCTTCCTCAGGATCTCCAAATCTGATTTCTATGAGTGAGTCGGAGATCTCAGGAAACTTAGGGCACGAGGCGGGTACACCCTAGACTGGGTGTCAAGCTATCACAGGGCACACACATACACACACTCACTCACAAGCTTATTCACACACCATTTGGGAACACCAGTTAGTCTAATCTGTATGTCTTTTGAACTGTGGGAAGAAACAGGAGTACCTGGAGGAAACCCACTAAGCAATAAAAAAATAAATAAATAGAACTTGACAGTGGTCATTGTTACTTTACAGAATCAAAAGAAAATTAGGGAAATTAGTTTGCAAAATGTGACGAAATGTGTATAAATCATAATTATCAGATCGACCCCGAGGAGTGAGCCAAGGACGACGGTGGCAAGGAGAAACCTCCTAAGATAAAATAATAATAACTATAACTGAAATAAGTATGATTGCTGATATGGATTTTTGGAAGGAGTCTCTAGTGTCAAAGCTTTGTAGCAGTCAGAGATAAAGCTGTACATTTTTTGTGATAGATGAATATTTTTATAATGAAATGTGTTGAAAATGATGAAAATGATCATTATTAAAGACAGAACCATTTAGCAGAATTTCCCGAATTTTAAACATAATTAGAAATGGATAAAACGTTTGGTTCGTCATTTACATGCCAAAAAAAAACATCTTCTTGTTGATTCATTTCCTATAAAAACTCACACTCAACCTAAGTGTTTTATTTCTTATTTTAATAAGAAAGCATACATCTTCTAAAATAGAAAAAGAAATCAGCATTTTGTAGGAGTTGTTCAGTTCCCTGAGTGTGTTCTCGATGTCTCCGTGTAGGATCATGAGGGAGCAGCCCAGTGTGGTCCTGAGTGCAGCTCACACTGTGGCCACCCGCATGTCTCCATTCGTCAGGCAGATGGACTTCGCTATAGACTGGATGGCTGTGGAGGCTGGACGCGCTCTCTACAGGTGCTTCAGTAGTTTATTTAGAAGCATGTCCTGAATTAAGCTGAGCTTTTTTTTCCTTTTACACAGAACGTGCTTTCTTTTTCTTCAGGCAGGACGATCAGTCAGATTGCACCTACATCGTGCTGAACGGTCGTCTGCGTTCTGTCATCCGGAAGGCGAATGGAAAGAAGGAGCTGGCAGGGGAGTACGGTAGAGGAGATCTCATTGGAGTGGTAAGTCTCTTTAATGAATAAAAAGGATTCATCTAGACTGTCTTGATTTCTAAAATTGTCTTGCACTTGTCCTTAACAGTGGCTCTTGCTATACACTGAACAGCTTTACAATGCAAAACATTATACCCAGTACAGGTAGTCCCCGACTTACGAACATTCGAATTACGAAGTTCTGCAGACACGAACGGACCTCGTACGAACATTCGTAGATCCAAACAAATTACGGAAGTAGCTCACGTGTATTGTACAAACAGTAGACACTACAGTGCACTAAATACCAATATTTACAATTACATACAATATTTTCAGTATGTAAGTGAATGTATAAAATGTTTAAAGTCCGGTATATTGTATGTGTGCGCGTGTGGGGTGCTTGTCGGTTTCAATGAATCAGTCCAGGAGAAAGATGATAGAAAATGGCTGTCCTGTTGCTGAATAATCCTAAATTCGTAAAATCGTCAACAAAACAGAGTTCACAGTCCAATACAGTGGAAAACAGTTCTGAAACAAAATGCTGTCCAGGATTCCCCTCGCCATGGGGACAGAGATTTAGTCGAGTGGATTAGTATGCTTTACATTGTATATTCGTGTCAAAGACGTATAAGACTGACTCTGTCCGACTTAAGAACAAATCCGACATACAAACGTGCTTTCGATCAGGCTGGGTCGGCAGTCTCGGGTTCCTTGCCTGCTGGCCCCTGTGCGTGGTAGATTGTGGTGCACTGGGTGTTCTTTCTTTTGCCTTTTTCAGCAAGTTGTGCTACACTGGCTTTCATGTGTTAATATTATGTGGTGTTGATTGTGTACGTATTGGGTTTGCTGTACTTACAGTTCCTACATATAAACTGTAAGCTCTCAGCTTTACTCTGTACTGT
This sequence comes from Platyallabes tihoni, assembly GCA_030068045.1. NCBI lineage: Eukaryota > Metazoa > Chordata > Actinopteri > Siluriformes > Clariidae > Platyallabes > Platyallabes tihoni. Next base: position 9,402,631 of record JAQQZS010000010.1, on the reverse strand, counting down.
ACATTTTATCCTAAAAAAGAGAAATGCTGAATATTTCTAACTTAGCAACTCACCTGTTCATATCTGATTTCCAGGTAGAGGCTTTGACCAGGCAGCCACGGGCAACCACGGTTCATGCGGTCCGAGACACAGAACTGGTGAAACTTCCAGAAGGAACACTAAACAACATTAAGAGGCGTTATCCTCAGGTACAGCACATACATCTCACATATAAATAATCCTTAATGTGATCTGAAATGAATTTATATAGTATTAATATGTATGTGGAGGTTGTTACTCGGCTGATCCATTTGTTGGGCCAGAAGATTCTAGGAAACCTCCAGCAGCCCCGTGGACCTTTCTCAGGTCAGGACACACCTTCATCATTCTAATCTCTACATATTAAAATTGGCGCATAGTATAAAACCGTTTCTTATTTTATTCTTTTAAAATGCCCACAAGGGTTGCGCTAGTCATTATTCGTGTTAATCCCATATCACTGCAGGTTCAGCCCTGGGTTTGCCCACCATGGCGTCCAGCCCAGATGTCACCAACCCGGCCAGCAACCTTTCCACTGTGGCGGTACTTCCTGTTTGCGACGAAGTGCCGATCAATGCCTTCAACCTGGAGCTCAGTCACGCCCTCCGTGCCATAGGTACGAACTGATTAGTTTCCGAAATCTTATTTATAGCTTATTAATTTGCTGAAAAAGAGGTGACTCAAGTTTAAAACATGGATTTAAGGGACTGTTTCCATGACTATATCTATATATGCTAACGACTTGCATCATTTATTCCAGATCAACTTGGGTGAAGGTGATTAAACATGCGGTTTTAGGTTTAATAAACAATACTTATCCTTATGTTAAATAACGAATACATAAAATGTGTACAATGGCAAAATGTATAGAATGAATCCTTTGTGAAATTCACAAAAATGTATCCAAAATGATGCTTTTACACTATATGGGGATGAAAAAAACATTATTTATCTCTGTTTAAGGATTCAAGCTTAAACATTGGACTCTTATTACAATACACATCATGCTTCGATTTGGTTTTAGGGCCCACTTTGCTGCTGACGAGCGATATTATCAGAGAGAGACTTGGAGCTTCTGCTTTAGACAGGTAAGAGAAAGATTAGTCAAGATCGAGAGACATTGAGGAGTAAAACGCAGGAAATAGGATGTATTAGGATACATCGTCACACCAAATTCAAGTAATGTCCTGTAACAGCATGTCATGTGTTTTATTCCTCTTATACCACAGCAATTCAACAATTATTATAGCTATTAATGAAAGGCACATCATATTTTTATCTGTTCAGTGTTGCAAAATATTAAGACTGTTTTTCTGGCATATCCCAGTTAGAGCAGATAGGTTTAAGGGCGTTGCTCGAGGGCTCAACAGTATCAGCTCTGGCGGTGCTGGGGCTCGAACATCCGCCCTCCTGATCAGTAACCCAGAGCCTTAATCGTTTGAACCTCACCGCCCCTGAATATCTGTGCAACAAGATATCAAAAATATATGCTTTCTTTGTTATTAGTCTTAAGTTATTGTGGAGCAAGTGTCACACAAGTCCAACATACCCCAGTGCTTTGCCCAGCAGTCAGTGTTGCCATGAGAGCTGCTGTTATACAATAATAATCAAAAAAAGGCAAGATTACACTAGTCAGACTTCATAATTTGTCATTTTCTTCTAGCATTCATGAGTATAGGTTATCAGGCTGGTTGGCCCAGCAGGAGGACATCAATCGTATAGTTCTGTATCAGACTGATAGCAGTATGACTCCCTGGACTCAGCGCTGCATCAGACAAGCAGACTGCATCCTTATCGTTGGCCTCGGAGACCAGGAGCCCACGCTTGGCCAGGTGTGTACTGTAGTGTGACCACATTTCTACATACCCATACCCTCCTAATCATTATGGATAGTGTGCACATTCAGTTCTTACCCCCGGTCCGATGTTGTGGTCTTTCACAGCTGGAGCAGATGTTGGAGAACACAGCAGTGCGGGCTCTGAAGCAGCTTGTCCTGCTGCACCGTGAAGACGGCCCGGGTCCGTCTAGAACTGTAGAGTGGCTGAACATGCGCAGCTGGTGTTCTGGTCATCTCCATCTCAAGTGTCCGCGTAGAGTGTTCTCACGCAGAAGTCCCACCAGACTAGTAATGAGCTTTTACAAGCGGACTAATAATGTAGTTGTAATTGAACAAAGCCAGGAATCAATGAGGAATTTATGAATGATTGCCTTGTTACTATATTAGTACACTATATTAGTGATCTGGCTGTATTACATATCAGAAAATAAATAAAATTTTATATTAAACAGTAAAGTTCACTTAGGAAAGCAAGACCTTTTTTGCCTTTCATAGTTTATGTGACACAGACACCTAGTGTAACACTTTTGCTAATATCATCTGTCATTTTCAACATCTGTCATCAAATAAAATGTATCTTAAGCCATAGCATAATATTGAGTAGGTCTCCCCATTTGCCACCAAACACTGATGCGGCGTTTGTTCTGACACCTTTCCATAACAATCAGCATTAACCTTTTCCTCAATTTGACCTCCTGCAGCTTTTTGTTGGATCAGACTACACGGGCCAGCCTTCACTCCCCACGCGCATCATGTCGCCCATGACCCTGTCGCTGTGAGTTTTCCCAGATTTTCTCCCTGATTTAGTCGTGTCCAATTCCTCCCCATCACTAGGGGGCTCCCACATAAAGGCTACTACTACCACTCAGTCGGGAGGCCCGAAGACTATCACGTGTTTCCTCCGAACCATGTGATGCCAGCTGACTGACTGCACCTTTCGAACTGCTCGCTCACGCACCGTTGGGGGCCGAGTAACACACTCGGAGGACAGCGCTATCCGATCCTTCTGCTTGCGTGAGCTCACTAACGCCCCTGATTGGCTGTAGAGCCGTGATTAATGTGGGAGCACGAAGTACCTCTCATCCCTCCCCTCTGAGAGACCTCAGCCAATCAGCTCTCTCTAGACCTCCGGCTGCGAGAGGTTACAGCATCACCCGGGAACCAAACTCACGAGATGATAGGGCGGGCGCTTTACCACTGAGTTTTGGAGTTTTTGAAGTGTTAAAAGCAGAAAACAATAGCCATTTGAGTGAGTTTGACAAGGGCCAAATTGTGATGTCTAGAAGACAAGGTCAGAGCAACTCTAAAACTGCAGCTCATGTCATGGGATGTTCCTGGTCTGCACCAGTCAGGACCTATAAAAAATGGTTGCAAGGAAGGAAAGACGGTGAACTGACGGTGGCTGGTGGTCAAGGCTCACAGATGCGTGTGGGGAGTGAAGGCTGGCACGTGTAGTCCGATCCAATAGAAGAGCTCCTGTAGCTCAGATTGCTGGAAAGGTTATTGCTGGTTCCAGTAGAAGCGTGGTAGAGGCCACAGCACATCTGTGTTTTGGTGGCTTAAGGGGAACCTGCTCAATATTAACCGAGTGGTCATAATGTTCAGGATGATTGGTGAATATCTCAAGTTGTTTATGAGTAATCAACAAGAAACCTCTGGTGTTATCACCAACAACAATTCCTGCATACCGGTGTATATTGAATCCATAGAAGCTTGATTCTGTGTGTTTGCGTCACAGAGAGAGGTGTATGAGAAAGTGTTCGAGAAGACAGCAGACAGACACAGTGATTTTTCCCGTCTGGCACGAGTCCTCACAGGAAACAGCATTGCTCTGGTCCTAGGAGGAGGAGGAGCGAGGTGCGTGGTATAACTGTAGATTTTGTGAGCTCCACGTGTATTGGACATCACAATTCCAGTCACTAGTTTCTTGTTCTGAATCTGTTGGTCACGACTGAGTATAATCGTAGGGGCTGCTCGCATGTGGGTGTGATCAAAGCCATGGAGGAGGCGGGGATTCCTATCGACTTAGTCGGTGGAACGTCTATCGGTTCCTTCATCGGTGCATTGTACGCAGAGGAGAGGAGTGCCGTCCGTGTGAAGCAGAGAGCCAGAGAGTGGTCGAAGGTATAATGCCTGTATTTAGCAGAAAATCTGTGCATGATTTGCTGGAAATTGTGATGACGAAAGCATTTGTTCTTGTTTCCTGCCTCCACAGGCGATGAACTCTGTGTTTAAAACTGTGCTAGATCTAACCTATCCCATCACCTCCATGTTCTCTGGCTCCGCCTTCAACACCAGCATTTCCAATGTGTTCGAAGACAAGCAAATCGAGGTGAGACACCGAAAATGTTCTACTGAACTACATTTCTTTTGTTAGTTTTTTACTTAATTTTTCAAAATTATTTATTTATTATTCTGGTATTGTATATAGACATGTTTTCTTCTATGTTTCTTGTTGGTCAAGTCTTATTTAGACATGCTTTAAAACTGTGTAGGTTGTACCACATTAGTCAGAATCATGACGATTCTACCAAAGGGAAATGGTGGCTGATGTTCTACTGATTATCACTAGATTCATAATATATGATTCAAGGTTCAATGCATTAATACAGAGTACGAGGAGGTATCTATGTAGGATGTAAACATGACAGGGATGCTGGTAACACCGGCCACCCAGGAACTCCTTTATAAAAAAAAAAAAAAAAAAGTGGCCTGGTTCATTCACCAAAGGCGTTCTAAGTTTGCAGAATAATGCATGACCTCATACTGCCAACTGCACCACTTGCATGCTACAGGAACGCAATAGGGAGTTTATTGCCACATCCCCTGTAGGCTCTCATAAACGTTGTCCAGTGTAATGTCATATCTAAGAGATTACATTAATTGATTCACTGATATTAATCTTGTTTATTAAGCTTTTTATTTACCAAGATGAGTCCAAATGTCACATCTACTGTATAACACTGGACCTACCCAATAAAATAACAGCACTTTTTTGTTTTTTATTATTGTTATTAGGATTAATTATTTCGACCACTGACTGAGTTGATTCTATAGAAATGATACGAATTAGGATGTGCACATTTGGATAAACATTTACTTTCCCTTGCAAATGATTAGTCAGCTGTTATTCCGAGAAAGTTATTCAACAGCAAAAATGAATCCATTAATTTAACAGTGCTGATGTAATTTGGCTAATATGAATTTAAGTACGAAGTTCGTATCCATGCCTCTTTTGAATCTGCAGGACTTGTGGCTGCCTTATTTCAACGTGACCACTGACATCACGGCGTCTTCGATGCGCGTACATAAAGATGGTAAGTTTAAGGCTTTCTGTTTCGTCTGTGAGTCGTGTTCCTAGCTTTGTACTAGTAATGATACACTACATGAAATTCCAGAAGGTTCAGTATTAACTGTAAAGTTACTGTAGGTTTGGGCAGGTGAGACATTTAACTCCATACAATTAGAGAATCCACAACTAAGAGTGATAAATGTCTGATTAAATGATGAAAAGATTTGTTTTTTGTAATGAACACTGCATACATTATTATGCCTTGCAGCTGCTTAAACCATGGTGAAGATGCTAGACTGTATTATTGCCTCCAGGGGTTTGAGCGATGATAGTGGATGCACTGTTAGATCTGAAGAATGGTCATTCCGTCATGCTTGTCTTTCTCTCCGTCATACTGAAATAATAACGCATCGATTGCCTTAATTCTACCTACAGTACTAACTGCTTTATAGTCTGGAGATGATGGGCCACTGCGACAAATCCCAAATCCAACACATTAATGTTAATGTTTTTATTTAATTTTCTTTTATATTTTTCAAGCTTTTGTGATGACGCAGTAGATTTGGGGATTGTTGCGCTGCATGACATGCTTGGCATAACTAATATAAATCCAAAACTTCTCCTTCTGTCCCCTCTCTTTCTCTCCTTCCTTCCTTTAAAAAAAATTTTTTTTTAATCAATCATCGATCATTATATATATATATTTTTTTAGCATTTTATTCCGTCCATAATTTTCTAGCACATTACATATCCATGTTCCATCAGTTTCATCCATTTGAGCCACGTGCTTTCATCAGGTTTCAGCACCATACCTGAGTTAAGATCCTCAGTATCTTAATATAAATGGCTTTTTCACATCTGTTAATTAGTCATCATTAGGAGTAGAGGTTGCATTAGTGCTTCTTGTAGTGCTAGTAGGGCTATAGAGACGCTGTCTCCTGTTGTGTTCTTGTCACACATTTCTTTTGGACTTGCTCATGTAGTCGATGTAGTCTGCTATTGTAGCTTTGCTCCCAAGACATGATCACAGACACTTTGAGGCAAGCGGTGAGGTACAAAGGGTCTTGTGAACAGTCTATACAGGATGATTTTGAGTTTGCAATGTGGATCTTATCTCTAATTATTGTCTAGGTGTTGAAGTCCAATGGTTACTCTTTTATGACAGAAACATATACAGTAAGTCCCCAACTTATGAACATTTGAGTTACGGATTCCTCGCAGATACGAACAAATCACGGAAGTAGTATTTTCACGTGTATGTTTTACAAAAAATTGACACTGCAGTGATACCAATACCAGATACCAATATTTACGATTATATACAATATTTTCAGTGTGTAAGGGAATGTATAATGTGTCTAATGTCTGGTATATTGTATGTGTGTGGGAGCACGATGACAGAAAATGGCCGTCCTGTAAAGTGAATAATCCTAATTTCGGAAAATCCTCAACAAGGCAGTGCACGGTCCGAAACAGCTCTGAGACAAAATGCCGACTGTTCAAGCTCGCAGTAGCGTTGTCCTACAGCTGACTGCCTTTAAACGAGGTCAGCTGACCCTGCTTCGTCACCAGGATTCCCCTCACAATTTAAAAGCGCAGTCTCAGGAAAGTATAATGCAAAATCAAAACAACATCATATATTTGTGACAAGGTGTGTAAGACACACTTTGTCAGACTTACGAACGAATACGACTTACGACTTACCTGGAATGGAACTTGTTCCTAAGTCGGGGACTTACTGTATAAGTTTGCAAAAATACAACATAATTATAAAGTTCTTAGAATATAACAGACATGGGACAATATGTTACTAACCATATGTTGCGCAGTTTTAGCCAACACTACAGTAATATCGTACAAATATAATTTAAGATTTCAGGAAGCTGTGTAGTATCCATTTGCGATTAGATCACACCTGATTAACTTTATTTGAGCTACTTTGACCATATTGGTAAAACATTAGGACAAGTTCTAGGGTTAAAAGTAGTCTCATCTCTGAAAGGCTGAACTACAGTTACAGATTTAAAACTTCATTTTCAAGAATTCGGTACCATGGTAAAATTCAGTAGCTGAACTTAGACTCTTGAGTTTTTTCTTGGTTGACTTTTTTTCCCCTCAGAGTGAATCTTTTCAAATTTTTTTGTCTAAAGAAATTCAATTCAAACCCGGACTTTTTGACGTGCAAGATATTCTGTATAATCCCCGGCTCCATCAAGGCAAAAAGTTTTTTCGAGTGGCGCAGTGGTAAAGTGCTCGCCCTATCATCCGGAGATCGCGAGTTTGATTCCCGGGTGATGCTGAGAGAGAGCTGATTGGCCGAGCTCTCTTAGAGGGGAGGGATGAGAGGTACTTTGTGCTCCCACATTAATCACGGCTCTACAGCCAATCAGGGATGTCTGTGAGCTCACGCTAGAGGAAGGAGCGGATAGCGCTGTCCTCCGAGTGTGTTACGCCGATCCCAACGGTGCGTGAGTGAGCAGTTCGAAAAGATGCAGTCGGTTGGCTGGCATCACATGGTTTGGAGGAAACAGGTGATAGTCTTTGGCCCTCCCGACTGAGTGGTAGTAGCCTTAATGTGGGATCCCCCTAGTGACGGGGAGGAATTGGACACGACTAAATCAGGGAGAAAAATTGAGAAAAATCCAAAAAAAAAAGTTCTCTCAGTATGTCCGAGGCATGACTGTCTGCCTGCTTCACATCTGAAGCTCTGGCCTCTCAGGAACTCCTTTAATGGCCCACAGATGTGGAAATGACTTGGCGGGAGGTCAGGACTGTATGAGGGATGTTGCAATAACTCCATAGTTCCTGTAATGTGCAAGTTCAGTTCAATTGAATTCAATTCAATTTATATAGTGCTTTTAACAATGGTCATTGTCTCAAAGCAGTTTTACAGAATCAAAAGAAAATTATCCATCGATTTTCAAGGAAGGATCTTACGTTCAACTCGCTGAATTTTCCCGGAATGACTGTAGTGGGCTCCGAGCCACCTTGGCCGGGATCGTCGTTCATGGATGTACGGCCTTCTTTAAGACATTTGCACTTTTCAAATGTTTTACTGCGGCTAAGAGTCTCATCACCGCACTGTGCTTGAATGTCAATCGTCAATTTTATTGATTCATTCATGAGAAATTTCATCACAAGTCCCGGTTTGACTTGAACGTCCCCAGAGATTCAATAAGAGAGCAGGAAAAACTTGGAGTGTTCCTTTAAAAGAAAACATTACTGTTTTGTTGTATGTTTTGGTCTGTTTGTGCAACGGGGTTGCTTTCTCTCTCTGTCTCTTCCCTCTATTTTTCTTTCTCTTCTTTTCGTTTGACTTGAATTGACAATTAACACCTTCAGTTAGGGCTGCACAATTCTTTTTAACTGTTAATTTTAACAGTAATAAATAAAAATAACTAATAAATAGCACCTGTGCTTTTTGGAGTACTTCATCATCGTATGCATTATTTATAGCATTAGGTATATAGGTATATATATTAGGTATATAGGCATAAGGTAAATGTCACGGAGTTTGTACTTAAAATAAAGCTTGAAGTAAAACACAGTTTACAGTATTTATTGTTGTCAAAGGTTTTATTGCACAATCCTAACACACGTCTAGTATAATTCTATAGAGCTTTCACTCTGTTTCTTTCTGAGTCTCTATGTAGAATCAACGCGGCAAAGTTTAATCAACTAACTAAGTTAAGTCATTTATATCCCAATTAGATTTGTATGTGCCTGTTTCTGATCGGACAGTAGAATATATATTTTTTGTTTTTAGTGTGTGCGTGTGTGAACAATTTCCCGAATGCTGATTAAAATAATAACGATGATAAACTAACGCATCCGATGATAAATGCATTAACAGAAGAATCAGAAACAGGTAATCAGAATGTACCACCTCCAGCTTCTGATCGGCTGGTATTGTACCTCCTCCAGCCTCCGATTGGCTGGAATTAAACGGGCCAGTGTGATATCGTGCATAAGTGATCATTTGACCGCACAAGTGAGAGTTTATGCGTCTTTTTATATGAATTAAATGGCATATTCTGCATACTGTAACTCCACCAAGTAAACAGTCTTTTTAGGTCTGCTTCCTTGTTATAGGTCACATGAGTGACAGAGGAACGCCCTTAAAAAAGAAGCGAGATGAGAGACGTGATCGGGTCGTGTGACCCATCGTTCGCCAATCTCTGGCCTGATTGGTGAATCAATAGTGTCATTTCTTACACTGTGTGACAGATGAATTTGTCTGATCTGGGATTATTGTGACGTTATATTGTGAAGCACGTGAATGCAATGTGATCTGAATGCTGGGAAATACATGCAAGTGAATCACCGTCGTTCAACAGTGTATGTATTAATCAAGATGGTGATTTTTTTTTTTCGATTAATCGTGCAGCCCTAGAAGTATATGATTGGAATCTTAGCTTAAACAGTGACCCATGTGTTACAAAGAAATCATTTGTGGCAGGTTTTCGAGCTCTTTCTGTCTTATTTGCGTATGACCTGTGTATCGTTCTTTTATTCATCCTTTTATCAGTTCTACACTACATATATTTATCCTGCATTTGATATCTCATTCCTTTGTGTATTTTGTTGCATGTCTGTCTTTACCTTTGTGCCTCTTTGTTTCCTTTTTCTTATCCCTCTTTCTGCTATGGTCTCTCTCTCTCTCTCTCTCTCTCTCTCTCTCTCTCTCTCAATCGATCAAATGCAGTTTGGTTTTGATTCCCTCTCCATCTTCATTTTTGCCAGGCTGTGTGTGGCGCTATGTTAGAGCCAGTGCCTCCTACACCCCTTATTTACCTCCTCTCTGCGATCCCAAGGATGGCCACCTCCTCGTGGATGGTTGCTATGTAAACAATGTCCCAGGTCAGCAATAATATACCCCCCCCCATCTCCCACTCTGGATATCCCACACCAACTCTCTCTAAACAAGAAATCCCCCCTAAAAAAACAACCCACAAGCTCTATGGCGACCGCTCACTCACCCTGTCCTCGTTTTTGTACTAACCCAATATTGACCAGATGGACGTTGGGAATCCATGGCTTGGAAGGAAAGATTAAAGCGTCCCACATGAGATGGAGAGGGAGCATTGATAGTCATGTTTGAATAATGTAAGGTTTCCAAGAAATAGTTTGACCCAAAGATTTTGACGGTTAAAACATAGTTGCACCAGATGTAGTTCATTCTTTACCAAGTACACGACTATAGGTGTCTAAGTATACAGTACAGTAGGTATGGCATGTGTGCATGTGTTATTCCTAACCTGCAAGCTTTGCACTTTTTCCTGTGATTGTAACAAGCTGAATAAAAGCTAGCCTTAAAGGACACAAAATGTTCATGCTGACATGACAATCTGAGTACACTCTTCGTGTGAGTTAAGCTGTTTATTTTTTCCAGATTTGCAGAGAATATGCTCCTTCGTTTTCTTAAAGATAGCTAGGCTGCATCTCTATAATCACCCTAGACCCTAGAAATGTTGGTATGGGTAGTGTACATTGAGTGTACTGTACATATTGGTCAAAGTTGGGGGATTGTCAATGCAGTATTTTTAGTGTGTTTTTTTAAGTACAAAAAGGAAAGCGTAAAAGCTTTTTGGTGAATCTGATGCAAGATATGGAAATGTTATGTCATAAAATTTAAGAACTAATAGTTCTATATATAAACTTATAGTTGAATGTGCAGATTACTTCAGTTATTACACTGGAAAGTGTTTTTACGTTTGGGGCGTTTATTGTTCATCATTAAATTTTTTGTTACAAGATTTCACGTCTAAACGAATATTTATGGAACACAATTGACAAGAAATTAAGCACCAAACATGGAAATTTTCTGTTTTGACTTAAATTTAAGACAGATTGAGATAGAGGACAATAAGCATAAATTACAATTATGGGTAGCAGTGTAGGCTGAAAGTAGTGCTGGACAATAATTCGATATCAATATATATCGCGATAGAATTTTTTTCAATAACGGTGATATGATTTTTAAAC
>JAQQZS010000010.1:9368128-9391399 GCA_030068045.1 Platyallabes tihoni | reverse complement strand
TATTAATAATCAGCCTGTTCTAGTTTATATGGATATATATATATATATATATATATATATATATATATATATATATACAATTTTAATAGGAGGAGCCTGGAGGTATTCTAGACTTTGCAAATTCAGTTTGCAGACATCCATTGTGTGTGTCCTTTTTTTTTTCCTGAGGTTTTTTAATATTGTCCATATCGATATCGGAATTATATCGTATCGACCAAAATTAAGAAATATCGTCCAGCCCTAGCTGAAGGCTTCATTTGTGTTTCTGAGAGTATAGACAGGTCATAAGTGCGGACAGATCATCACATCTGATTATATAGTGATTTTACAAAAAATATCAGCCTAGTAATAGTAGCCTTGGAATCGCTAATAGCAACCTTGTAAAGCATAGCTGGGTCAGCATGAACTGCTGAATGCTATTTTATTTGCCTTACGTTAATAATGCCAGTACTTGTATTTTCTTGCTTGGATGCAAACAATTCTGCTTATCTTGCAGCTTCTGCCATATGCTTTCTCCATTCAAGCTTATGTTTGTCTTGCGCTGTAGTCAGAGGTGGGTTAAGTACATAAATCCTGTACTTGATTAAAAGTAGAGATTCCCCATCGCAAATATTACTCGAGTAAAAGTAGAGGTCCTCTATTTACTTGTATACCTGATTAAAAGTAGAGAAATACTCACCTTTAAACTTACTTTAGTATCAAAAAGTGCTATCCTTGTATAAGCGCACAGTAGCCTTTTTCACAGTAAAAAAAATCTCTTTCTCTTACACTCTCTCTCTCGCTCACTCCTGCTCTGCTTCCCGATTGTGAACATGATGTTTTCGTCATTGTCTGCAACCAGCTTCGCTTCTGATTTCTAACACCTGTTACAATATTAGTCGTGTCTGGAAGGAAAGGAAAGTCATGCAGTTACGCATAATAATCAACAGGTGGGAGAATTCCCACTTCAAATACTACAAACCACTGTTGTTAGTTAACGCTGTGCCAGAATTGTAGTTAAGTAAAAGTACAGATATTTGCTGTACTTTTGAGTGGAGTAAAAGTAAAAAGTAGCTGCTAAGAAAACTATTCAAGTACAGATATGTGAAATATGTACTTAAATATGTACAGTAACAAAGTAAATATAATCAGTTACCTCCCACCCCTGCCTGTAGTTTTCTTGATTTATTTTTTTATTTATTTATTTAGTTGTTTTTTAGCAACTAAGGTATTACTTGGTATGAGTTTCACATTGTATTTTATGTGCACGTTTAGTTCTTATAAATTGCACTCTGCATCCTGCACAATCAGAAAAAGAAGTAGTTCCCCAAATGTATGGCTACTTAACAGATGCAGTTGACATGCAGTTCATACTCTTACTTGTATGAGAGTCATTTTGGCTCTGTCGCATGGCGCATGTTTTACCCTTTCTATTCACACTGCGATCAGATTAAACCTATCCCTGTAATTCTCTTTCTCTATGGTGCCCCATCTCTCCTTCCAACCCATGTTGCTACCACAGCTCTCCTGCACCCTGCTGGTCGAGCTCAGCACCGCAGGTCGAGTCTGGCCGGCTGAACCTGACTTGTTCACTGATATTGACTGTAAAAACTTATTGACTCCTCAAAGCTCTCTGCTGGAATATTAGTGTGCAGACGCAAAGCACGGTCTACATGGCTACTAAATATAAATTAATTTAAGCTATATGGAATATTATAAAAATATAGATATGCACAGACTGTATATATAAACTTCAATCTTCAAATATGTTTGACTGAGCACTTTGTCATCAAAACAATTGCTGTCAGAGGTAAGGTTTTCTCTGATATCCTATCCACTTAGCTAAGGTTAGCTTGCTGTCTCATGTAGCAATGAAGATGATGGATATTTATAAAGTACGGAATCCATCCAACCATCCGTTTGGGAACCTCTGTTGTCCAACTAGGGGCCGTGGTGTCCAGTGGTCCATTGTATTTAATCCTTTTTTTTTTTACAACCGTGATTGGACCTCCAGTCAACATTTACACACTAAAACCAATTTGGGAACCCCAGGACTGTGGGAGAAAAACGGGGTACCTGAAGGAAACCCACCAAGCACAGGGAGAACATATAAAGTTTATGCAGACGGACCCAAGGCAGGAATAAAATCCAGGCCCTGGAGGTGAAAGGCAACAGTGCTGACCACTAAGACACCATGTCCTCATAAAGTAAGGAATGAAGAGGAATAAATCACTGTGGTGTGTACTGTCATGGGAAAATAATTAATAACCGGATGGTGTCATGCCCAAAACTGATTATTTTCCTAGAACGGTATTCCCCAAAGTGTTTTACTCCTATTTATTCCACTTTCTAGTATGATATTAATTAAGGTACTTTTCTGCTTTTTTATTAAAAACAAGTTAGTTGCTGTTATCACTTAGCATAGCATAGAACAACTTTACCCTTCCCTAATAAAGCTTACATACAGTAAATGCTAAATAAATATTCCCTTACCTACATGATATCATTTTGAAGATGTTTATTAATATAAATTGGAATTGTGCATTGCTGGAATTGTTGTTTTAGCTAGTATGGAAAACAAATCAACACCTGCCCAGTCAGAGCAGAGAACTGTGCCGTATATACTGTATATGCCGTATATATGGAATATAAGTTTAAGTTAGCACATGTTTGCTAAACAGGATGTAAGATTCAGAAGTCCTGACAGCTTTGTAGAGATTACAAACAATTTGCTATTATTTAGCTTGTAGAGATTATATACAATCATGAAGATAGTTTAGGATCTGTCTGTAATGCTAACAGGTTAGCTTACTTTAACCATCTGGCTGATGTGATTATATAATTTATGAATATGTATCTAAATTCCCCCAAATCCTATCAATTCTGTTTATTAAGCTAGCTAGCCAGAGTTATCATTAACCCCGTTCAACAATAATAAAGAAAACTTAAAATTTCTTCATTTGTTTTTGTCAGATTAGCTCTTTTTAGCTAGCTAGCTAGTATAGAAAGTAACCCTATGAAAATTTATGAAGGTATCTGGAAAAGGTTCCCCAAAATCTGGTTTATCAGTGCTACCATTCAGAAAAATGTTATATCATAAACTTTTATAAATTTATCTTTAAAGATTTGATCACAAATCCTGTCAGGTTATCTTCTGTTAGATAATGAAAATAACCTCAGAATTCCTGTCAGAATTTACACATTTATGTATGTACATGTTTTAAAAAGCATGTTAGGAAATCTGTCAGGTTAGCAAGCTAATTAGCATTTGTAAAATGAATGTTTAAGAAAAAGTTAATATGCATACAGTATATGTCTGCTCATATCTATATAATTCCGAATAAATACATAAAAAACTGCCTTGGTGTGAGGCAGAGAGAATTTGACGAAGTCTATGTTTTTAAGTCAAAGTCTAACTGCTAACAACCTCAGAAATCACATATAGATACCCGATGTGGGATTACCCATGGCTCCCACACACCATCCACGGGGTGCCCATCATTGCGCCTTAGCCCCGCTGGGCTGCGCATCGCTAACCTCTGCCACTGGCAGCGTTTCCTGGACTTTTCCGTAGACATAAGTGATTATTCCGAGGTTATTAAGAGGCTATATTCCTCCTCCCTCCCTCCCCCGTGTGGCAGGCTCTCTGTGGCGCTATGTGCGGGCGAGCATGACCCTCTCCGGGTACCTGCCGCCCCTCTGCGACCCCAAAGATGGCAACCTGCTCATGGACGGCGGCTACATCAACAACCTACCAGGCAAGTAGAGCCTCGCCCAGGGAAGACCTCTATTAGCCGGGCCACTGGAAAGACATGGGGCGGTCTGCTGATCCAATGAGTTGTGGGTTGTAAAAGGACTTGGGCCTAGTTTCCCGCAAAACCGCTCTTGCCTTAATATGACATGAGATCAGATTGGCTTCATTAATGTTTTAATGATAACGTTGGCGCACTTTTATGGTGTCGGGAAAGTAGGTCCATGTCTGGTTTGTGGGTAAGTAGTGTGTGTGTTTGTGTGTGTGTGTGTGTGTGTGTCATTTAAATTGATAATGATATAATTTTTGAAGAAAAGAAAAAAAAAACAATAATCTGTTTGATTGATTGTATAAAGGCAATCCTTCAAAATTCTTTGAAAAAAAACATAAAACGCAAAACGCTGTCAGTCATTTTGTCTGGTTTATAATTGGGCCACAATCAATAAAGAGTAAATTATTATTATTAAAACACCTACTGTACACAAGACAGAATTAGATGTTACACACAATATGCAAACAGTGATGAAGTGTGTGGGACATATGTTTGTTATATTATATATATTTTTAATTTATGTCACCCCTCTGGTGACATTGGTGGGGAAAAAACATTCTGTGGCCATGACTTCTAAAGGCCTGGGAATGAGATAGTATTGTGGCCACGACTTACTATGGTATGGTAACAAAATAGTCATTTATCTCATTACCACAAGATATCATGTTTTGGCCATGACTTAAGAACGTGTGATTTGTTCGTAGTTTACAAAGGGCTATGAGATTATCAAGTTGTGGTCACAACATATTGTAGTATTGTAGTACGCATTATACTCTTTTGTTCCCAAGCCTTAGTAAATTGCGGCCGCAACATAGTATGTTGTTCCCACGCCTTAGTAATCTGTGGCCACAGACTTTTTTTTTCCCCCCAATGTCAACAGAGGGGCTCCATACAATTTAATACTGGGCGCGAAAGACTCATTGACTGGGAAGATTAGGACTGAAATTACATTTACCTTTCATGTTGACTGTATCTTGAGCTTCATCTGAAATTTACTATTGTAGTCACTCTTTCATACTCAGTTTAAGGTAGAAGAGCTCAGTACGATGCAGTCAGGATGGATTTGAATCCGATTGCATCATGCCAGGCTTTAATCTAAATGCTTTGTACATATCAGTAACAAACCTATCAATCTTGATCACATTTTACCTGAGCCTATAAACGGTTCTTGCCCTTTACCAGTCTTTACTCTCTCAGGCTCAAACACACATCAGTAAGCTGCATTAACTAAATTGTAAACAAAATTATATACATATCTTTAAATCAGCATTAAATTGAATAAAAATTTGGTTAAAAAACATTGGGTGAGTGCAGCTTTCTGGTTGTTTGCACGTTTAAAAATAAGAAAGGTCAAACCTGCTACTTTGTCACAAAATAATAACCCTGAGATTTGCTTCCTCCTGCTCCCCCGGATATGGTTTTTTTGTGTTTGCGTGTGTGATTATACCGGCCAATAGCGGACATCGCCCGCAATATTGGAGCCAAAACTGTCATCGCCATCGATGTGGGCAGCCAGGATGAAACCGACCTGTGTAACTATGGAGACAACCTGTCCGGGTGGTGGTTGCTGTGGAAACGGATCAACCCATGGGCGGAGAAAGTTAAGGTGAGGAGGAGGAGATAGAGAAACTCATTTAATAGTACAAGTTTAATAAGAGTGCACACCTGAAATTCCCAGACACTGTTTCTGCTTATTAAACTAATGACTGAGCAGTTATACTTGTTTTACTGGTTGCTAATCCTGAGATGAACGATCACAGCTCAAAAATTAAAGTTGGTGTAACACTTTATGAGAGACCTGAATTGTAAATTGTAAACCTACTGTATAGCTGATCTGTAATTGAACTGTACCTTTTTAATGACTCTTTAACAGCAGTAATCAATCTTGTGTTAGGTTCCTGACATGGCTGAGATCCAGTCACGTCTGGCTTACGTGTCGTGTGTCCGGCAGCTGGAGTTGGTCAAAAAGAGTGGCTACTGTGAGTACATCCGGCCACCCATCGACCGCTTCAAAACCATGGACTTCGGCAAATTTGACGAAATCTATGTAAGAGTTTCTTTCAAGTCACTTCACTATAATTTGCCTCACTTGATAACACATGTAAACTTCATGGCCTTAAAGTATGTACACACCTGACCATCACACCCATATGCTGCTCTTCCATGAACTGTTGTCACAAATTAGAAAGCAGATAGTTGAATAGAATGTAGCCGAATGGTGCAGAATTACAATTTTACTTCACTGGAAAGAAAAGGTTTAAATTTTTTCCAGAATCACATCCTGAGTGAGCTTCTTCATGACATGGTGTGTCAGGGTTGGACTGGAAGAATTCAAGTGTCCTCTACAAAGCCCTGACCATGGACACCTTTGGGGTGAACTGGAACATGGACTGCACCTCAGGCCTCCTCGTCTGCTGTCACTGGATCACAATTCTCCAAAGCTACACTCTAAAAATTTACTGGAAAGACTTCCCAGAAGAACGGGGCTTATTATAACAGTGAAGAGGAAGTAAATCTGGAATGGGACATTCAAAAAGAACATGATGTGTTGGTGATCAGTTTGTGATGAACAAGAACGGAGTGATGGCCAGGTGTCCACATGCTTTTAGCCATATAGTATATAATTTGCACTAGTGCAGTCGAAATTACTTGTATTTTTACCATTTTTATAGATAACTAGATGAGTCTGCATGGAATTTAATGGAGCTAATGTTTTTTTCCAAGGTTTCAATAATTTTTTATGACATAAGAAATATGTCATAAAAATGTTTTCCATTTAAATTTCAAAGTAGCATATCTTCTCTTCCCATGGGTCAATTGTGATGACGCAAAGCCTATATCTTACCTCAAGCTTGGCCAAATACACCTGTAAAAACCCCATTAAAATTCGTTCAGTAGTTTTTACGTGATGCATGCACAAACAGACAGACAAAAATTCCAAAAACTATTCTGATGCGTTCTATTACTTATTTTATGTCACCACAAATAATATTTTTGGCAAATATCTTCAATGTTCAGTAATAATTAAATCTGTGATTTAATTGATTATGCAATTTAATCAAACATTTATTGGTCGATTAAACTTATTGATTCGATGGGTCAGTTTTTGGTTCAGAATTGAGTCACACTTTTTAATAACTTGGGTAATCTTACAAAAATTCAATGGTCTAAAATTTACGCATTCCTTAAAACTATACCACAGCTTTTGCATGAATCAAAAAGCACACTTGTATTTTCTGCAAATACTCATGTTTTGTGAGAGTATTCCTTCTTCTTTATGGGCAGTTGATGCAGCACTGCCACATATTTGACTGGAGTGTGGAGAAGTTGTTTAAAAGGCAAAAAGGATTATAACTTTTTTTGAGACACTGCAATTATATAATTGAGAAAACAGGTTCGATGGGTTTTTCAGTCTTTCTTATACAAGTTTAGTATTTTTAATATTGTAGCTGTTTGAGACAAAGCAGACACTAAACGTACGCACTATTGAGGTGAATCAAAAATGTGCAAAGTCCCAAAAATTAAGTTGGAACCCTCAGTCTATCTGTGATTCACAGCTTCAGTAATATTATATAAAATTGTAATACACATACATGTTTTCCATGCACAGGATGTGGGCTACCAACATGGGAAATTGCTGTTCACCGGCTGGGCACGTGGTGACATCATAGAGAACATGCTGAAAGACCACCGCTCAGCTGATTACACAGACAGCAAGAAGACTGATGTGAGTTTCTTAAGAGTACAATTAAATAAGTTGTTTATCTTTTGGCTGCTCCCGGCAAGGGGCCGCCACACAAGCTTGGCACAGGTTTTACGCCGGATACCCTTCCTGATGCAACCCTCCCATTTTATCTGGGCTTGGGACAGGCACTGCATCCAGTGGCTGCGGTTTGGGCATTGGGTGGGAATCGGACCCGAGCCTTTCACATGGCAGGCGAGAAACCTACCACCTTGTCCCATTAAATAAATTAATAATGCAAAAGTAGTCATGTCTGGGAGGAAGAACCTATTCTGGACCTTACTCTTCATTCATACAGGTCTAAATTTAGGATTTTATCATAATCTGTTTTCTAATTTGTCAGGTTTCTCCCTTAATCCTTGGTAAGGCGTAGGTTCTTCATTTTTTTTTTGCAAAGAGTAATGTGATGTCACTGCTGCTTAACCAACATCAAAGTTCTGTTTTGGAAGAAGAGCTCTTTAGTTATTGTGTAGAACTGCATGATCCTTTTTTTTGTGTTGTAGAGCTGCACATGTCCCGGTGCAGACTTCACTGATCTGGCTGAGATTGTGTCCAGGATTGAGCCAGTGCACAGCTACGTCGCTGCTGATGGTAAATTAATTTGGAATTCAAATGCCATTAAAACATGTTCAACATTAAAACATCTGTTCACCTGATTTACATCACTAAGTAAAATGCTGTTATGACATCATATATACTCTATTTACCTCTATATATGATTAGCGCTGGAATTTATTGATATTTTATTTACTGATTGTGCGCGTAATTGTAGCAGAGGAGTCCGATGGACTGACAGAGTATGAGGAAGACGGGATGGACACGGTGAGAGAAGAGGAAGGTGAGGAAGAGGAGGACGAAGCTGATGACCCTGAAGACCACTCACCTGGAGATTGGGGAGCAAATGATATTTTTCATTCAGTAAGTTGACACACACACACAAAAAATGAAAAAAGCTGCATCAGACTGGAATTTGAATTTAGAGTTTAATCTAAATCCACAAATTAATCTTGCTTTTTTATTATTAATCCTTACAATGTATGGATACTATGTATGTGTGCAGGATGATGAAAAATCAGTACGTCAACGGAGGAAGAACCTCAGCGAGTCCAACACGTGCTCCGAGCTTTCCGACTGCTGACACAAAGTGACATGGCATCCTGTCATCATGGAAGAGTAGAGACGTCCCTCCACGTCCGACTGACGGAGAGGAGTCAAGGACGAAAACGAAGAACCAAAGATAACTGCTCAAAAAATACTGCGATACCAACTGAAGCCAACATGAGCAAAAAAAAAAGGAAAAGGGTGAATTGAGCTGCTCTGGTTATGTTGTGGGAAAACATTGCACATCATGGGAGTTGAGCGTTAAAGGGCTCTCACTCCCTTTTTTTGTTTGCTTTGTTTGTTTGTTTTCTCCCATAGAGACGATCTGATTAATGGTCAGTATAAACTGCGTGACTGTGTGACACCTGTTTGTTCTGGTACGATGACTAAAAGTGCCAGAGGACAGTAAGTGTCTGGACAGGTGTGAATGTATGAGTGCGAATTTGCAAAATAAGAAACACTGCTAGAACTAGAGCGTGTAGAAAAGAGGAACAGGTGGTTTTGTACGGTATTAACACAGCAAAACTGCTTTAAAGGTGCCCTAGGCAAACTTAAGGTTCCCAAAAGTTTAATTAACAAGTGTATTAACTTTAATTAACCAGTATTCACACCATTAACAATGAAAATTCAGTTAACAATGATCAACATGTTAAACATGTTTCGGTTATTAACTGGTATAATTGAGAAACAAAACATGTTCAACATTTAATAATAAAATTGTTTTACCATTTAGCAACATGCTATAATTAAAATGACACTAATTTGTGGTTACAGTGGTACCTCAGCATACGGATCAATCTTTCCCTGCAGCGAGTTCTTAAGGCGAAATTTCGTATTGGCGAACGCAAAATAATTAATTTTTA
Source organism: Platyallabes tihoni (assembly GCA_030068045.1). Taxonomy (NCBI): domain Eukaryota; kingdom Metazoa; phylum Chordata; class Actinopteri; order Siluriformes; family Clariidae; genus Platyallabes; species Platyallabes tihoni. Next base: position 9,381,911 of record JAQQZS010000010.1, on the reverse strand, counting down.
AAAAAAAAAATAATAATCCATTCCAACCACCCAAAAATATTAACAATATTACCAATTTCTAATACTATAATCATATTTTTGCATATAAAATCAATCAAAACATGTAAATAATGCGCAACTTAGCCAAAGTTTGTTTTGTCCTAAAGTTCTTAAGGCGAAAATCCTTAAGGTGGGTGTTCGTATGCCGAGGTACCTCTGTACTTATTTTTAGTCATGAATTGGATACACATTAGTCAGTGTAGTTGGATTAAGTGAACATTTAAACCCGACATCAACTGACTTTGATAATATTACTAGTTATTAGTTATAATATTATTAGTTATTTATAGTTCTTCAAAGTTTGATAAGGCAAGAACTTACAGGTCAATAGTAAAATATTCTAAATAAGTTATAAATGCAGTTTGTTTTTTTGTTTTTTTACACCTAGGCAGCGTGTATATAACATGACATAGTTTAAGCCTTCCTCATATTTGCCAGCTTTCACATAAATGATATTGATGTTTGAAAAGTGATAATGGTTACAAATGGTCAAAAACAGTGACAAATATTTTGCTGTTGAGGTTTTTATTTTTTTATTGCTACGGTTTAAAAGAAGGCATGTTAAGATGCAATATATCAAAAAATTGTAACATGTTTTGTGAAAAAGATTTTTTACTTGTAGTGTCTTGCCTTAATAGGGGAAACTTAATATTACTGTTAAGATAAAAACTCGACCGACTGCCATGAGATGATATAAGAGTCTCATATAATTTCATGTGGGATGGAAATTACAAATACCAAGATAGACCTCTAAATATTACATAATATACTTTATAAACAGTAGAACAATGAAACATGAGAAACTGAGTGTGTGAAGTGAAATATAGGGAGTGTTTACGTTAGATGCCCACGGTATGTAATGAGGAATGGTTGAAGTCAAGCTGCTTTGTTTGTCCAAGAATTTTTCTTTAATGGCTGCACTTTGTTGTTTATGCAAAAATGTCATTATTTCCTGCTGACTTTTCAATAGTTAGAAATCCTGTAAGCTCATTTTAACAACTACAGACTAAAATAATGCATTTTCATTTTATCTGTTCCGTTTATTCTTATATGCAAGCTGCCAATATTTTTTTATTTCTTTGTTTTACTATTGACTTTAAAAAGTTACTTGTTCAAACTAAACAAAACATTGATAAATTATAGTTTCCTGATGTAGACTGCTTTAGAATTTTGCACTGATTAAGAAAATTATTTATTATTTTAACCTTTTTTCATTACTGTATAAAGTACTTCCATGGATGAAAAATGCTGAAGAATAAATCATAATTAATGCTAAACTGTCAAAATTCTTGTTCTCACCACTAAAGCAACCTGAGCTGAAGGAACAGAAAGATAATGTTATCTATTTAAAGTGTTGAGAATTAGAATCATTAGTGTTTAAAATTTGTTCAAAATGGGAAAAAAAAGAAACAAGGAGCGATTAATTTTTAATATTAGAATATTTAAAAGTATAAATAACAGGCAATGACCAAAACTGACTGTTACTGACTTCAAGGCAATTCTGTATTGTGTATTCTTGTGAATTCAACAACATTGAATAGTTCTTAATGGTTGAAGTCAAGCTGCTAGAACTAATGCTAACATGCAGAGATTATTTCCTCCTTTAGTGCAGCAATAATCCTGGGCTAATTCTGAGAGACCACTAACTTCAGATGAGCGCAAAGAAAAAGTGTCATGAAAAAACCCATCCGAAATATAAAGAAAAATATCAAATTTCATGTAAAGTAACCGAGGAGCAAGACAGTAGAGCTTCTCTGTAAGAACAGATTTTAATACAGGTAGTCCCCGACATCTGTACGAGGTCCGTTCCAGGAGCATGTTCTTAAGTCTGATTTGTTCTCAAGTCCAACGAAGTGAGGTGTACGCCTCTTACACGAATATACAATCCACTTGACTAAATCTGTCTCCTTTTCTCACACTGCTATCATGTGGCCAAAAACCGTAACCACGCCTAAGGAAATTAATCTCACATGAAATATAACTGTCGTCTCTGCACCTTTAAATTGCGAGGGGAATCCTGCACGCCGTTTGTCTCTGAGCTGTTTTCCACCGTATTGGACTGTAAACTCTGCTACAGGTCAGCCATTTTTCATCACCGTAAGGACTGATTCACTGAAACATACTAATTTCCCCCCCGACACACACAATATACCACATTTTATACATTCACTTACACACTGGAAGTATTGTATATAATTTTAAATATTGGTATTTGGTGCATTGTAGTGTCTATTTTTTCTACAATACACGCAAGCTACATCCGTGATTGAACCGGAAGTACAACTGTGGTCTGTTAGTATCTGAGGAAATTCGTAACTCGAATGTTCATAAGGGCGGCACGGTGGTGTAGTGGTTAGGTCGCCTTGCACCTCCACGGTCCTGGTTCGATTCCCGGCCAGACTCGAATCCTGTCTCTGTGTGCATGGAGTTTGCACGTTCTCCCCGTGCTTGATGGGTTTACTCCGGTTTCCGCCCACTGTCCAAAGACATGCAGATTATGCAAATTGGCGTTCCTAAATTGTCCGTAGTGTGTGTGCCCTGAGATGGATTGGCACCCTGTCCAGGGTGTACCCCCACCTCGTGCCCTAAGCTTCCTGGGACCCTGAATACAGAATAAAGCGGTATAGAAGATGTGTGTGTGAGAATGTTCATAAGTCGAGGACTACCTGTATTCTCCAATTTGGATTAAACACAAGTTAAAAAACTAAAAATCAATAAGAACACAACAACAGATCTGTAGATTTTTGGATTTATTTGTGTTTTAAGTTCTTAAATGTTTTTTTTTTCTCTTCTCAAAAAAATCCTGAGGTATTCACAATATAATGGCATTGAATTCATTTGAAATAGTGACAAAATGAGAATAAAAGGGATATAAAGGGAGGGGGGAAATGGAAACACAAAAACATGTATAATGCTGTAATGGGGTTTTTTTGTTCCATAAACAGGGCTGTATGAAATTTTACTTCTATCATTTACTACAGCACGTGTGTTAAGTTAAACCGAAATAAATCTCATCAGACGGATGATTTTCGATGTTTCTAAAGCAGAAGAATAAAGCAGCCTAATTACAGCTGTTGGCACAAAAAAACGGAAAAGGAAAAGAAACCCTAACAGTTCTATCGATGTAATGGTATAAATTTGGGATGATCACTGACACGTCCTACTGTAGCCAGCAGACTGAATCTGAGATGGAATTCAGATGGAAATTTTTATATTAAAACGATACATTCCATTAGTCTGAAAGCAACAGCAGCTTGGAACGGTGACATTTAACTCTATACAGCATGAAGAAACCTAATAATGACCAGAGAACACACAAGTACACACATGGGATAATTGTCTAGAGACAGTTTAAAAAATATATATATGAAATTACATGGTAAAAACCAGGTGACGAATTGAGTCGCTCGGCTTCAAAAGAAAAGGACACACCTTTGACAGGATGTTTATGAAAGAAGTTGAGCTGTCCATCATCATACGCTGTCAGACCATCATGATGTCTTTGTTCAGTCTGGTGCAAGACTAAACCCTGAAGATCTTCACCTTACGATGCAGCGACCGTGAGAAACGTTTTGGTTTTCTAAATGCATAAAATACTAAACCAATCCATCCTGCACGTGCATGAAAAATGGTACGTGAAAATAAAGAACGGTGGCGGTGATCTTTAACCGACAAACATAAATGACCATGATAAAAAAACAAAACAAAAAAAAACAGCCTGAAATCAAGCGACAATAAAAGTAAAAACATCATATTGCAAATCGATTCAAACAAGGTAAAAGAACAAAGCAAAAGTGTGTCTTTTTCTAACAACAAAAAAAAAAACAATGCAAAAAATCAAATTGGTACAGAATATATAATTTTATATATATAATATGTAAAAATCATAAATAAAGATAGTTTTATGCCCCTGTTCCCTCCCATCCCGTCAATAAGTCAAATCAATGGCAGTTACATCTGAGATAACATGCAATTGATACACTTTACAGCATTGGACAAACTGATCCCTGGTCTAAGCCCCACCCCGTAATGACCATACACCCACCCAAGCCCCGCCCCTTTTCCCACCCCGATACAATCCTTAAATATGTCAGCTCATTCACACACATGAATCAAACAGAAAAGAAGAAACACTTCTCTTTCTATCTTTAATTCTCTCCTCTAGTTGAAGGCAAAGAAGTCCATCACAAAAGCAAGGTTTCACCACAGTGTGTGTGTGTGTGTGTGTGTGTGTGTGTGTGTCTGTCTCTGTGTGTATATACAGGAGGTTTGGGGCTTGAACAAGCTGACTGACTGACTGCATAGTGAATATTTGGTTTACTTATAGATATGGGGAAAAATATCTATTGTACAGCGCTGAAGGAGGAAATGCCACACACACACACACTAATTCTATCGAAGCAGTGGCACTGGTGTGACCTCTGCTTCTCGTTCCACTGAGGCTGAGGTCATGTACTGCTCATCGGAAATGAAAAACGTGCACAAACATGCTCACAGCACTGACAATAAAGAAAAATAATAATAAAATAAAACAAAAAAATTAAAATGACAATCCTGACATTACATGAATAAAAGTGTCAGCAAAAAGAAGAGGGGTACAGCTGGGAAACGGGAACATTAACACTCAGAACGTGAGCTTTCCTTGGATGTATGTGTGTGTATGAACGGTACAGGGCAAGAGAGAGCATGGAACAGCTTTACATTTCTAAACGTGCAAAGAAATTCTTCTAGGTGTTTATCTGAGTGCGTTTACATGGACAAAATAATCCGATCATGCGTCAATGTTTACAGCATGATAATGTTAACCTTTCTTGCAAAATTAATGTAAAATTGCTACAAATTATTTTTAATAGCAACATGTCTAAATTGGGACCCAAACACTGGATCCATTCCACAGTAGTCATTTTCCCTGGGTTCCTGTTTGATCGCTTCAAAACATGGAATCTGGGAGTCGCTACTTTATACACCAGGTAGCATGTGAGCATTTCATCGAAAATAACCGAGCCGTAAATCAGAGGTGGAGTGAAGATTTATATTTTTTATTATTGCAATACATCACCTGCCCCCACACTCCATGCCAGTAGATGGCAGTATTGCACAAAGCGCCCATGAAATCCAAAGAAAGAGAAGCGTTGTTACTCTTGCGGAAGATGGAAGCGGATTGTGTTGACGACAAAAGCTGTGGTGTATTTTTAAGAAATTTCCCATTTTAAATCATTCAACATTTAAAAGCGTGAATCGATTCAGAAATGAACCCTGATCAACAAAAACGACAAAAGATTAAATTGTGTAAGCATAAATCTACACAGCTCTGCTGATTAGCATCGCCAAAATGCTACAGAATTTTTTCCTTATAGCATATACAATAATTAAAAACATATACCTATTGTAATTTTTTTTCTTGTCATATTAGGGTTAAAAATTGTTTTGGGGAGATTTTAATGTCTAATCGACAATGCAGTACTTACGACATTACTATGAATTTCAAATGACCAAATTTGCTTCAACAGAATTTTTACATTGGGGAAATCAAGCCAGTCGGATCAAAACTTACACTAAGTAAAAAAACGGCAAGATTATAATTTACGTACCTCACACCAATTGTAAATAATCGGACACATGGTGGTCGGATTAAAAAAAAAAAAAAAGGCAGATCATCAAGAAAGCAATGACTAATTAAAATTTCAGTCACAAATCTAGAAAAATTAAACATTATACGTATTAAGGAGCCTGGACCGTCTGATACGATATTATCATGATACCCATGTGCTGATTCGATTAGTATTGCGATTCTTCAAGTATTACCTTTTTATAAATATCTCCATATGCAATACAATTTTTTTTAAAATTGCGTGACAATTTTAAAACTTAACTACGCTTTAAAAACAAATAAAAAAGTTGAATGCAACTTCAAAGCTTAAACTTAAAATACAACTTATCTTTAAATCCAAGAGTATAAAAAGAAATGTAAAATTACATTTAGTTACATTTGTGCCAAGCACTTATCTCTGGTATGTCATTCACTAACGACACAGGATTTGGGCTGCATATAGCTTAGAGAGCGCCACCTGTAGGATTACAGAGGCATGGAGCGATGTTGCATCAATTTAAATGCAAACATATATAATTAAAAACATGATTTAAAAAAATATCAATTTCGTAGTCAGCGTGATTATTACAAAAAACATCACAGAATTGATTTTTCCCCTAATCTCTAAATAATCCAATTACTGACATGAAATCTACAAGTGATCAGCAAGTTTCTTCAAATATACATAATGCGATTTAAAAGAGAGCACGCCATTTCCATGAGCAGAGAAAACGTGTTAATCTACACGTGCACCTGGACAATCCAAACCGGGGTGATAATCGGATTATGAGTATGCATGTAAACGCACTCTGTGAATGTATCTAGTCTGTAACTGCTCGTGCTGGTTAAGTGTGTGGAAATGTAAACGTGGCTGAGGCTCTTTCACACGTCTCTCTTATCCGCATGTGAAATTTAGCAAGCCCGGTGGCTGCGCAAGCCGCACCGAAGTGTCAGGATCTCCGCGATGACTCAGCATTAATTTGCTTAAGGATGTCATTAGATACGGAGGACACCTTCAGTCACAAGGTCTACAGACAGAACGAGCAAGCGACTGACTGACACGACGTGATGATGCGGGGCAAGCCGGCGAGGTTCGGGGATTGTACACGTGATGATAGTTTATAGTGCGTTTAGTGTAGGATATGCTGAGCAAAGATGGTGGAGAAGAGTGAAGCCCGGGGGCCAGTTATAGGGCAGTTTTTGAAACCGTAAAGCCTCCTTTTCAACAGAAAAATAATAATAATAAATAAATGTAAAAATATAGGGAAATTTCAAAAACGCTACATCCACCACAGGACGGAACAGACTGACACAAGCTAACACAAATCACACCAAAGTACATGGTTACAGCTAACTGCTGAAATTGAGCTCTTATATAAATATGACCACTCGCACCTTTAATACTTGTTCTACCAATAATTAGCTAGGAAACTGAAACACTGTGTTTGCATCATTGTGAAGTGACTGGAAATTTCTAGAACTAGATAGATATGTTTAAAAAAAAAAAAAAAGCATGTATATTTGGTTAACGTATAGACATTGCAACGTTTCACTTTTTTTTTTTTTGGTTTTGGGAGAAAAACTAAGTAATAGAAAAAAAAAAGTGACAAAAACTATTATTGTCCTTTGGGGAACCAAAACAAACAAAAAAAAAACAAAGGGAAAGAAATAATAATAAATATCAACAGCAGCATCTAAAGCAAAAGCAAATAGCAGCAGTAATAATAAATAAATATATCCATAATAATAATTAAAAAAAATCAACAAGAATGAATGATAATAAAAATAAGACACTAATCGTTCCTAGCAATAAAACAATAATAATAATAATAAAATTTTAACGGGTATAATGGTTTGATACTGTGGAAAGCTTCTCTGTGGAAACACTAACCTTAAAACCATCACGGACACACACTCAGAAAACCTTCAGTCCTCCACTCACACTTTCCTTTCCCATCTCTCCATTCCTAGACTACTTTCCCAACTTCCTTTACTTTCCTTTCATATGTCTACTCGTACTGATCCTTCTGTCGACGTACCGTGTCCCATTTCTCCGTAACCCACTTTCTTTCTTCGCGCTCTCTCTCCCTTTCTCTTTTCGCTCGTGCACGGATTTGGCTTAGAAGAGCACTGGCTTCTCAGCTACGGCTTTGGTTCTGGGAAATGTGGCTGATCTGCAAGCTGTGGACTGCTGACATGGGATTATAAGGAAGGAAGGGGGATAGAAACGGAAAAAACAAAAAAAAAAACAAAAAAAAAAACCGCTTTGGTTCCGTGAAAATAACAATCAGAATGTGAATGGAACGAGGTAATGTAATGGAAACTAAGAAATGACGCCGATATGGAGATGGACGGCGACAAAACCAAACATGTTCCGTTGGCTGTCAGATGGAATTTATCCGTAGTTCTCGTTCCGACTTGTCTCCATCTTCTTTGTGGGAAAGTATTGTCATTTTACACTCCGTTCCAAAGTGCTTCCTGAAACCTTTAGCGGAAAAGCACTACGGAGACGTTCGTGACTCTTCTGAGGACCGGTTCTACCTTGACCTCGGTGAACTCAATGACTGAATGATTTCCCGAACGCTTCCAACGTTGTCTTGAACTCCTCAGATTGCAAGGATCTGGATACTGCTTATAAAATTCGGTAAAAACCAGGAACGCTTCTAATAAAGCATCATCTTCAACAACTAATTCGTCTTTCCGTATTTCTCCCGCTTACATACCTATAACTCTCCTGAGGTGTGTATAATAAAAAAAAAGTATAACCTAGATTAAATGCTAAACTAATTTTTTTAATTATTATTATTATTATTATTATTTTGTCTTTACACCAAAATAACTTCGCGTCAGCAAAGGTTTAAAGTCGATCACTTTGAAGCACTATTTTCTAACAAGTCCTTATATATCTGTGCGTTAGATCTACTACTTGATGGATAAACGCGTTATCTATTCTCCTTGAGTTATTAAACAGCCATGGACATCCAGAATACGGAGGACTCGCACATATTTTACATTTCTGATCTAATAAGACTACTCACGAATGCACGAAACATATACACGCATGCGCACTTATTACACGCGCAACCACACACACACACATGCACACCTTGGCTCAGTGTTGTTCGACTACTCTGTTCAGTCCCTGAGTAAGGGGCTAATGGAGGATGTGGAGCTAATGACCGCGGTATAAAGGACACAGTATCATTTTTGCACAAACACAAAACATGTATGTACACACACACACACTATGCAGGGCGGCTACACACACCGCGCAGCCATATGGCTTACACTGATTCGAAAAAAAAAAGTCAATACATGATGATATTCACAGCTGTCGCTTTACACTGTACAGTGCTCTATAGCTTATAACGGTAGTGAAGGTGTATGACACTAAACGTGTGAACGTGCACGACTAGTAACTCCTAAGGCTAACGTCTGTCCCAGAGTGGTGGATGAAAAAGAAAGAAATGAACGAGAGCAAAAAAAAAAGAAAAAGAAATTATAAATAGGTTTCAAATTTACAACACACTTGCCCGTGTCTGTCTGTCTGTCATCTTTACTTTCATCTGTCTCAAACCAGCCTTTTCCGCACGCACGCACGCACGCACACACATCCCTCTGCGCTCTCGCCTCGTCCGTCCGTCCGTCCGTCCCTCTGTCTCTTCATCCGTCCGCCTCCACGTGTCGCGGCTACCTGCTGAACAGTGAGTGGAGCTGGTGTTGGCTGTAGCACTGGCTGCTGCGCGGAGACTCCGTGCGCTCCATCACCGTCTGAAACCAGCCCGCTACGTCCACCTCCAGCACCTCGTAGCGCCGGATGAAACTGTGTTCCTGTCGCGTGAAGGGAAACGGTGAGGGGAGTGTAGACAGAGTGTATACACGTACGGACACTATAATTATATACCAGTTTTGTAAATTTTCATTAGCGAGACACTTACAAGCAACTTGTGGTATTTTGGCCTTTTTCTGTGATCCTTTGTGAGGCTGCAAGGACAAAGAGGAAAAAGAAAAAAAAAAACAGTAGACATTTAGTATGTTTGGCGTGTCCTGATCGTTCAGGTCGACAGTGTGTAGGTGCAAGTGTGTATGTATGCAAGTGTACCAGTCTTTAACAAAGGACTGGAAGTCGAGCGAGAAGCCCATGCTGAGAGGCAGAAGAGGAGGGTCCTCCTGGAGCACTTTGGTCAGCACCTCGAAGTCTGTTTTGCAGTTCTTATACGGGAATTGTCCCGTGGCCAGCTCCACCTACAAGACACATGGACATCGATTGTAATGATCAACAGGATTAGAATCATATGAGGGACGTTCAGGTCAAACTGGAACTTTTAACACGGGTATGAGAGTTAAATCTACCTCGATTTCTCTATATTTTTCCTAGTGTTTCACTAGCGCTTGGATACCATAACGGTAGAAAGTTCTCTCAAGAGTTTTGATCGGACCTCCTGCTTCATGTCTGAAACGCTGGCCTCGCAGGAGCTCCTTTAATGACTTGTGCATATGGCTTGAAGTTCAAATCTGTACAGGGGATGTGACGATAGCCCCTTATCCACCAAAATAGACCAGATGCTAATTCATCTCTGGTGGTGGTGCTGGATCAACAGCGAATCTCCTAGGAACTGGCTTTGTTTTTTTGCATGGGCTAGAGAGTCGCATCATTACGTCTCTGTGGACGTCTCTACTGTGTCTCGTCTCTGATAATCCCGCCCCAGCCCCTGGCGTAAGTGTTCGAACTGAGTGCTTTGGCCGTCTGAAAACAAAGAACTGGTTCAAAATTGAGCAATGGCTTCGAACTAGCTCCAAAATCACGCTGGTGGAAAAGCGGTTAATAAAAAGTGATGTTTGTGAATGATCGTGTCCACAGTTCGGCAGACAGATGCGTCTCCTCTTCCACAGGTTGGCCAGTATTTCACCACAAGTCCTGGTTTGACTTGAATGCCCCTCCGAGATAAACCAAGAAAGTAGTGCTTGCTTGTAGAAACTTGCACTAAAATAACCAAAACATGCCAGGGCCCAGATTCATTACTTGTGGTTAAAAAACGGAAAACAGACAAGAGGAGTGCGCCCGTATACAGCTAACCACTACACCACTGCCACCCCTAATGAATTAATCAAGAAATATTTCTGAAACCTTACGAATCACTGACGTCCTCATCTTTGGCCTGTTGTGTGTGAGATGTTAATAATTTGATAAAGAGAAAGAACAACATACCAGAGAGATGCCAAGACTCCAAACGTCAGCTCTGATGTCATAGTCTGGCTTACTGGGGTCTGGAGGGTCTATTCTCTCAGGCTGAACAAATCAACACACACACACACAAACATCGGGAGATTACACTACATCCGTATCTCAGAGCTCTGCACTGCACAGAGCATCAGTCAGTCAGTCAGTGAGGAACATTCACACGTGTGGGCATGACAGCGAGGACGGTCGCCAGAATCCAAGTTCACGGCATGAGAAAGTGTCTCTTCACTCACCGCCATGTAAGCAGCACAGCCGGCGCTCCGGGTTTTGGCTTTGGAGTCGACGAGGCGGCCGCTGATTCCAAAATCGCAGAGCTTGATCTGGCCTTTGTCGTCCAGCAGGATGTTCGAGGGCTTCACGTCTCGGTGGATGACGCCATGCTTCTCCTTCAGATACAGCAGAGCCTTCACGATCTGCACAGTGACGAACAGAGAAGAGATTCTGAGCGAGTTCTTTAATTCCCGTGGTAAGCTTGGCAAGTCGACAAGACGTGTCTCTCTCTCTCTCTCTCTCTCTCTCTCACTTCTGTGATTTTAGCTGCTTAATTTCATTTCTCATACAGCTTAAAACAGATTTTTGGATTAGATTTCAGATTCATTGCGTATGAGGATGAGGAACATGGGGGGAAAAAACAAAACAAAAAGCTCACCGCCACGGTCATCTTCCCCAGAATGCACTCTGGTATGGGCCCTTGGATGCGCTTTTTTAGCTTCTCTGCACACGTCCCCATCAGCTCCATGGCAATGAACACATCAGTCTGTCAGCACGGCAGTGCAAGGGTTAAAATTTAAAAATCAACGTCCAACAGATTACAAAAAACATCATCCGGCCACTTTATTAGGAACAGCCAGGGTTCTACCGCCTGCCAGCCATTAAGGAGCAGGTGTACCTAATAAAGTGGCCACCAAGTAGAGGTCTGTGTGCACAACTCACATTGGTGACTATAGCTCCGTAGCACTGGATGATATACGGGCAGTCATGGCTTTTTAAGACCACATCCAGGTCCATGAGGATCCTCTTGTTCTCGTCCTTGTTGCCCGTCCGCCGCATTTGCTGTAGACAACAAAGACACAAGCGAACAACACAGGGCATGTTAAAACAGGCAACTAAATCACACACACACACACACACACACACACACACACACACACCGCTGTGCTTGTTCACAAACACACACAAACACTTCTGCTGCCACGCACGGCTGTAAAGAGTAAACAGTAATTACTTACTGGCTTTAATAGCAGGCGTTTATACGGACAATTAAAGAGTCGTTAAGAAAGAGAACCGCGAGAGTTTATTTTGCGCACACATGTCTTAGAGACAAAACAAAAACCAACAAACACTTTGTTGTAACAACAGTATTTACCAACGGTATTTTCTATTGTTTGAAAATAATCTTTCTAATATAATTTCTTAATTGGTTTCAAAGGGGAGAATTTGTCGTTGCGAGATCACCTTGACGGCGATGACATGGCCGGTCTTCTTAAAGCGCACTTTGAACACCTGTCCGCAGGTACCACTTCCGATCTCGCCCTCGTTGATCAGATCCGTCACCTCCGCAGGATAACGCTGCAAGCAACACACACGACCACAGGACAAAAAATTTAAGTCAAGTTGCATTACATTTCAACAGATTTCGATTTTTCCATCCCCTGGTCAATTGATCAGATGTAACCTACAGTAAGTATCACTCAATTACTGACTGTCGCCTGTAGGTACATTAGGTACATTATAAACTGGAGATATATATTTTCCCTTTTCTGCAATCTATTGATTGCGATATTCAAATTTAATAGTTCGACAAATGAATAAAACAATTTGACCAATCGTACAAAAGCAAATTAAGATCACAACAAGATAGGAAAAAAAAGCTAAAGAAGGAGAAGAAAGACAAAAACACAGATACAAAAGTTGTGTGGCATTAATATTAGTTAAAAGGATAAAAAAAAAAAAAAATTCAACCTGGATTATGTGCAAAATCAGCCTCTTTAACCTGATGAAATACTAAATATTTAATATTAAAACAGCAAGCTGCTCCTGATTTTTTCCAAACTGTAGATATTAAAAGCACTATCAGTTAATAGTTCTGGTTCTCTGACTTTTCAGTAGCAGAACTTCAAATATTAGCAAGAAATCCACAGAAGATGCGAAGAATTTTACTAAATACCTCCATGCAATGACCATGTATCGAGCGCATAAATGAAGATAGTTCTCAGAAGGTGGATATTTCTGTATTTGTAAATCCATTTTGATTGCTTTTAGGAAATCTAAACTGTTGACAGGCAAGTTGGCATGTCTGAACATTGAAAATATTTGCGAAAACATTATTTGGGAGGATGTAAGATGAGTAAACAAACACATTAAGATGGTTTTGGGAATTTTTGTCTGTCTGTTTGTTTGTGCACGCATCATATAAAAACTATATATAACTATATATAATTATAATAACTATATATAATTATAATAATTTTGCATTTAGCATTTAATCGAGTTAGTTAGTAACCTGAGGTAACATATAGGCTTTGTTTCATCGCAATCGGCCCACGGGAAGAAAAGATATGCTACTTTGAAATTTTCATGGAAAACGCCCTTATATGATGAATAAATAAATAAATAAAAATTCATTAGTTTGTCTCAAAATTCAACAGATGGCACTGTACAATTTTTAATACATGCTTATGAATGTATAATTGAAATCTACTTAATAAATGCAATCTCACATAATCATAAAGCCATAATCATAAAAATTTAAACAAAGAAATAAAATAGGGATGCACTCGTTTTTGGAAAACGAGTACAAGTACTTGCATTTCAGTACTCGCCGATACCGATACCAGTACTTAATAAAAACATGATTTAAATTTACAGAAACAGATGCGGAATTGTTTCGCATGTAATATGGCTCGTTGCGG
>JAQQZS010000010.1:9354611-9368028 GCA_030068045.1 Platyallabes tihoni | reverse complement strand
ATCTCCACATCATTGCATTCAGTTTTTATTCACAATTTGTTTAGTGTCCCAACTTTTTTGGAATCCGGTTTGTAATTTTATTAGACTATATCAACAAAACAGCAAGCTGCACACTATTACACTAACAGACTTAATTTTTTAGTCATTTTCAGATGGGCAGGAGGTATATACAAACATATTTAAGTCTAGGTTTTTTTCTGCCTTTTTCCCATTTTTGCATCGGCCAGAGGTTTAATCAATGTAACTCCCCTATTTTTCCCCTATTGTGACAAGAAGCTTGCTGCTTTGAAGAGGTGTGTGTCTCTGTGGGAGCTCATTCATGTAGACACTGAAATAGCAGATTCTATTGACACTATTGTGGCTTGTGAATTCACCTTGATAAAGTTGAAAATGAAAATAACTTCGTTCAGTCTTTCCAATGAGTGTCTTATCCCCTGGGTGGGTTTGACTCAAGTGTCTCGAACATCACTTAAGCAAACAATCAGGGATAATAAATGCTTTCCTTAAACCATATGTTGGCTCTTCTTGGGAATATCTTGCCCTAACAAGTTCACTCTGAACTTCGTGTCATGGATGGTGCATCTCACCTGTCCGTCAATCTTCAGGTAACCCGTCTGTTTCATAATCTCCTGTAGCTTCTGGTCTATTTCAGCACTGCGGATACAGAAACAGTGTTTAGATCACTTCATAGTGTGTGTGTATATGTGTAGTATTGAGATACAGTATATTCCCCTTCTTCTTTGTTTTTTGTTTTTCATATTGGTCAAAAACTCAAAATGCTGTTTTAAAATGATGATTTCAATTATTAAGAGAAAAAAGCTGTCCAAACCTACTTAGCCCTATAGAAATAAAAATGATTGCCTTTATACGCCACCTTGCTAAACCATGATTGAACATTTATTGAAAAGCTGAGATAAATTTCACGTGCCACACCCATGACTGATTACTACCAGACCTGTCGATTCAGGAAATCACTTAAATATAACCTGTCTAATGAAATCATAAAACTGATGAGAAACAACATAATTGAAATGTATCTGCGTGGAAAGGATTACAAAGTCGAATTGAAAAATCTGTAAGTTAGCACAACCAACCGCGCGCTCAAGATACGTACTTCTCCAAGCTCTTCTGCAGGCCGTAGGGTGGAGTAGGCAACGTGAGCATGTGTCGTGGTCGGCTGGGGTACGAGTGGTGCTGCGGTGAGCTTTCCGAGGAAGAGGAGCGGCTCCCGCCGTCGTTGGCCAGCGGCAGCTGCAAAGCTGAAGACGGGGGAGACGGAGAAGAGGAGAAGAAACGCTATCAGAGGCGGTGTGGACAGTACGATCTCGTCAGGGTGATGACTGACCTTCATCTGAGGAGATGGCTTGCTTTAGACTTAAAGAATTGTTACAAATTAAAAATATAAGCTAGAATTATCTCCACAGCTTTACTCTTAGCGCCAGGTAAACTGTATACCTTGTACACGTTACAGTAATATGTTAAACAACGCTTGAGATTATAGACGTGAAAAAGCTGATGTGTTCGTCTCTCCTGCGTTCGGCCGCGCAGCGTGAAGGCTTTCTGACTGCCGCGCTTCTGATTTCCTCCGGTGGAAATCATGCCTGTGGAGGGAAACTGGTTAGTGTGGGTTAGTCAGTGCAGTCAGGCACCTGAGCCACACGCAAACATCAAGACACCTGCGGTACACGCAAACACACTCACATACGCACGCTCTTGCAGCACTCAGCTTTGTAAACGGTCAGCCATTCCGAAAGTCAGACAGATTAAGAGAGGAGGAGGAGAAAAGACCAGGCTAGTTCGAACCCAGCGACAACCGGCCGCTTCAGATGCTCGGTCAAGTGCTGGATTAGCTGTGCGTAACGCACATGTTTGTTGCGACCGAGCCGTGCAGTTACAGCGACGTCATGCACTGTGTCTGTGTCCATCCATCAAAACGGGGTTAATCCATTCTCCAAGTCAAACACACCATTACACACACACACACTAAACCACACACACACAGCCCTGCCACTGAAACTCGCTCCAGCAGAGGAAGAATGGAATGGAGAAAGGGAAGGAAGGATGGATGGATGAGGGAAAAAAATTAATGAGAACAGAGAATGCAGGAAATCAAACAGAGGCGATGCTGGCAGAAAGCGAAATCTTTCCGAGTTCCGAATGCTCCCAGTTTATCCCCGTTTCGCTGCATGAAGTGCACCGAGCGATGAAATGAAACGCAATCACTGATTTGGGAAAGTGAATGGAAGAAAAAGGAAAAAAAAAAGAAAAAAAAAAGGATATGGCTATGCTTACAGGCAAATCGGAAATAATCTAGCGTCTAAACGTCTCGTTCAAATTGAACGTGTCGACATGTCTGAAAGAAACAGATAGTAGGAGGAGGAATGTGTGTCCTGTTTCAAATGATGAATCCACCTTGTCTAGCAGGAAAGAAATTCCATTCAGAATGGTGAAGTGGTGGAGTTTTATTTGTTTTTTTTAAATACAATTGTGTATTTATGAACTATTAAATATTAGGCCATGTGTAAGCATAGCTAATCAGACAGAAAGATCAAAACAGCGAGAGAATGACTGAGGGAGAATGTGGTGTGATGTGTGTATATGGGGAAGGTGGAGAGGAAGGAAGTGGGGAGAGAGAGAGAGAGAGAGAGAGAGAGAGAGATGCAGTGGCAGAGGGTGATTTGGTGAATGGTACCTGCGCGCTGGGAAGGGGCTGGAGCAGGACTGAGCTGGATCACGATGACTAGATACAGGACAGAAAAACACACACACTCTCATTACTGAGGAGAAAAAAAAGAAGAATCAGCTATTCTTCATCTTTCACACTCACACACACGCATACTGCAGAGATCTCGTCTAATGTTGAACCTCTATACACAAAGACATCACACACCAATATCCGACAGGACATTGCATCTAATCCTTCATTCAGAACAAAAAATATTTATACACCAGTGTAAGAACACACTTATACATTATAACAGGAGTGGCGCTCAAGTCAAACCGAGACTTTTGATAAAACTATTCAAACAAACTCCTTTTATTTTTCTATATAACCCCCTGCAACACTAATACACTTATCCCAGCGTTTCACTAGTGCTTCGGATATCAACACACAGTTTTCTCAGTACACTGGAGCCATGGCCGTGCTGCATGCTTCATGTCTGAAACACCGCCTCCCAGGAACTCCTTTAGTGGCCCAATTACGTGGAAATATCTTGGACCGAGGTCACGGGGGATGTACGGGGGATGTGGCAATAACTCCCAGCTCAGGACCTGTAAGTTCTTGACAGGTTAACCATCGATTTTCAATGAAAAGGTGCTCCACTTGCAGACTGTTTACAGGAACAACTGCATCAGGCTCAGATCCACCTCAGCCGGGATCGTATAGCCTTCTTTAAAACATCTGCACCACTCAGATTTTTTACTAAGCAGTCTCATCACTGTATTGTGCTTGAATTCCTCTTTAAACCTCAGTCGTTTTATGCCTTCATTCACCATAAATGTCATCACAAGTCCCAGTTTGACTTTATATTATGACTTGCACAGAGCGATCATAGGCCCATGCACCATTTACTAGTTTATCTTTACTCCTTTCAATACTGAAAAGAAATCACCATTGTATTATGAGTAACCAAATAGTCCTTAAGTGGTGGACAATGTGACAATTGCCTACAACTAACACAATGTTACTAATACAAATCCATAACGATCTCTACTCTGTCTCACGTAAACCCCAACTATGTGGCCTTGCCTGATCTGATGTCCAAAGTGTGGAGGCACAGTGTAGGTAAAGCTCTGTAAGTCAGTGTCTATTCTTCAGTAACTCGCTCCATATACCAGTAACAACAGTTTATGGTTACATCTTTACCTTAAAGATCCCAACGTTATTTAGTCAACAAAGATCTTGTCTAAAATCAGGCAGCAAATGGTGTGTTAATATCCTAGTCTTAGCCGTAGTTACTCTGCCTAAATCCCAATCAATGTGTGTGTTACACCCTGGGAATACACCAGTGTGATACTGACTTTAAACGGTAACCAGCAATTCCAGTCCCATTCATGCATTTTGTGCACTGAATGAATGTGTGCAGCATGTACAGTAGATGGACATGAAGCCTGTTCTGACCGGCATGACCACGTAAACCTGTGAGAGGTTTACGATTAAGTAAGTATATATGGAGCTGGACACAACTATTAGGAATCTTTATATATACGCTCACAAAGTCTCACTGTACCACGCTTTCTTGAACCAGTCCTATGGTGAACAATGATGTACATCTTTTCAGGGTATTTGTGCAGAATCCCATGTTTGGCATCACCAAAATTATTTCCTCAAAATTGTAGCAAAACACGATGCATACGGGTCACGGCACCATTTTCACAATCCCCCAATTGCGCATCACTTTGATTGTCTGTTAGATTACCTCTTCTTATGAAAGTCAGCAATTCTCGACCACAATGGGTGACAAAATCTACTAGACACAAGTGAGTGCAATTAGGGCAGGAGGTACAGCACTAAGCCAAACAGTGTCTACGTTTACACAGACATTTTTTTCAGACTGAAAAGATGCTTTACTACATATGGAATTGTGAGCCAATCAGTGCTCCTTCCTCAGGTGGATAGATGAAAGTAAACACAGACGGGAGAGAGTTGTTCTCTCGAGGTTTACCAATCAGTAATGGAAGTAAAACTTCCCTCCTGGAAAGAAGTCATGTCAATTAATGTTACCCCACATGGGGCAAATATGCAGAAAGAATATATATTTTTTTCAACAAAAGAAAAAAAAAAGAAAAACAATCAGATCAAGTGTTTACATTTACCTAAGAAATTGATTATCAAAGGTTTACACCTTTACCTCTCTCATTCCCACTGAAAATTCATAATGATTGGGACAGATCTTCCAATTGAGGCATTTTTCCGAGGCTTTGTTTTGTGTTTGGGCTGTTATTCTGACTTTGAGTGGGATATCAGGGTCCATGCAAAACAGACCAAATGAGTTCGTGGAAGAGGGTGGATAGTGCTTTTCCTCATACAGGTTACCCTACTTTAAAATGCAGCATGAGCAGACATTTAAAAGAATGCAAAGGTTGGTTTTATAGCTCTCAGAGGCATCATGTTTGCTAAACCAACCCTGATTTGTTGAGAACAGTTAGATGCGTGGGAATTGGCAGAACTAGCACTGCATGCAGTGGCTGGGTAGTATGAAGTATGGCTCAAACCCGGATCCTCAGATCCTCACATCAACAGTCTAGAGCCTTAGCCACAACTCCTCTTCAGCTCCTTAAATGTATAATAAGATGAAATGTAAGTCTCTCTGGATAAGAGCACCTGCTAAATGCAGTGACATACAAAGCGTGAATGCACTGACATACAAAACAAACCCCTACCGATACGTTTACCATTCAACAAAAAAAAGTGATGCTGAAATTGGTACAATCACTTGCTGCACAAACCAATTGATCAAACATGGTTGATGATGATGATGAAAATTAACAATGTGTTAGATATCAGTTTTCAATCCCACTAACAATGTAAACGCTGGCAGTTTAGATGCTGACAAAAATCCTAATCAAAAAAGAAAAAAACATGAATGATAAACATTAGGTGTAAAATTCTTTAAGCATTGTGTGTGATTATACACTTTTAGGGACAACTAGACAATGTTATGCCCAGAATCCATATCCAGCCTAAAATCCTGATACGCATTAAACTACCAAGTGTAAACACGGTTTTCTTAAACCTGATGCACTGATTTCTGCGATTTTAACACAAATTCAGGAAGTGTGTACATGAAGAAGGGTCTATCCAAACACACACACACACAAACACACGAGGTGTGAAATCTGTAACTCAATCTGTTTGGAGCTGGAACAGGTTTGATTACGAAATAGCGACCAGTGTGAACATGACACCTCCATAACAGGCACCTGTGTGTGTGTGTGTGTGTGTGTTTGTGTGTGTTTAGTTTTAACCATTTCTGGAAAGAAATGAGAGTGTAATTCGGATATTAGGAAAATAGACTCTACCTTTACCGTTAGCATGTTAGCCGAGGTTAAACGGCTAATTATGAGTTATGCTAACCAGCTACCTTGAAAGCGGTCAAATTAACAGAGCTGACGCTGGTAACACACAGGAAGTGTATGCTATTTGTAAATACGAGTAAACATAACTAAACACAAATATATATATAAAAAAACAATAAATAATAATAATAATTGAAAAATCTGAGTAGAATGTATAATCAGCTAAGCTATGTCATTCGGGAAAACAAGGGCCTGCTAGTTTAGCTTTACACACAAGCAGACATCACACATTTTTTTGTTTTCAGTATAAATGTTTTTTTTTTTTAATACGCACACCTTATGTTTTTGTACACACACACACTGAATGAACATTTATTTAATCGCCGCGAAGCCTTTAGATAGGAGCGCAGATACGAGCTCAGACCCTGAGCGGTCGGTGTTTTGTTTATGTAGCTAGCCTGTTAGCATGTTAGCTCGCGCCCAGGCTCGCTCACGTCTCTGCGATAAACTCTTAAGAAGAATGATTCGCGCGCACTTACTGGGCCTCGGGCGCGAGCGCTGCGGGCTCATGTCGATGTTGAGGTCGATCCGTCTACGAGGTTCATTATTCTCCTGCTTTAGTTTCTCCTCGATTCGGGAGAGTCTCTGTTCCAGCGACGACATCTTGGAAAAATTCAGCACCATCGGAGCGTCTCCCCGCAGAAACTCCACACACACACTCTCTGACACTCTCTCTCACTCACTCACTCACACACACACACACACACACCACTCAGCGATTGAAAGTGGTAATGCACCAGAGCAGAGCAGCACCATTCTAGTGTACATCCATTCATCCATCCCCCTAGGAACGTCATTCACTCACTCATATAAACCAATAACCTGCATGGTCACCATAGGACTCCATGGTCCCTACAGGGTACTCCAGTTTCCTCCCACAGTCTTTGGAATGTTGGAGGAAACCAGAGTACCCAGAAGAAACCCACCAAGCACAGGGAGAACATTCAAACTTCATGCACACAGACGGGAACCACTAAGCCACCAATCCACCAACCATCTAGGAACTTCTGTAGTCCAGCCTTCTGTAGGGACCGTGGAGTCCTATGGTGACCACTGTATTTATTCCCATTTTTACGGCCATGGTAGGACCTCCGTATGTATCAACACTCATACACGCATTCACATACTACGAACAATTTGGGAATGCCAATTAACCTAATCTTCATGTCTTCATGTCCCACCACGCATGGGTAGAAGTTTTAAACTCCATGCACCCAGACTCCAAGGTGGAGATCAAACCCAGACCCTGGAGGTGCAAGGCATCTGTGCTAAACACTAAGTCACTGTATCTGAAATCACATGAAAATGTTCAATTGGCGATTGATCAATTTCTGACCAATAAAACGAATAAGTTTGAAAATAAGTAAAACACGATTTACAAAAAACAACTGTTTACATTGTGATCTTGAAAAAAAAAAAACTTTTTTTTTCTCCTTAGGGTTTGGAAAACATGTTTCTGCTTACATGGCCATCCATTCCCCTATGCTAGTGCATCTATAGTTTCCAGGCAGTGACCATAATTTTAGCTCTCCTCCATACAGAAGGGAAGAAGATATAAAGTTTCATAGCCACAGGAAGGAAAGACCTTCTGTGGTGCTTCTCGATGGTCTTAATCTATGGCTGAATGTGCTTCGGGTAGGACACCAGTGAGGTATACAGAGGATGAGATGTATTGTTCAGAATCCTGAGAGGTTTCTTCAGCATTCTCAGATCAGACACCTCCACCAGAAAGAGTTTGTTACTAAGAAGGAAAAAAGTTATGCTAATTTTAGTTGAACCACTGGTCTGTGTTCATGGATGGAAGAAGGGAATCATTTAAATATTTTTCATCTCCACCTAAACAACATGATCGACATAATTGGATTTTGTCAAATTTTATCTAATGCACCTTATGTATTTCAGGTTATTAAACAGTATTAGACAGTGATAACCACTAAGACACCATACTTACGCTATGGGCAATTTGGGAATGCCAATTAGCCTAATCTGCATGTCTTTGGAGGAAACCATTAAAACACAACTCAATAAAACCATTATAACTACACCTATGCATAGGTATGACAGCTGCCAGCATATCCTGCAGTCTTTTTCTTTTTATAGAAATTAACATGACAAGACATAACTGTGTGATGAAATACCAACATGCTGTATACAGTCGGGTGTGTCTCAAATCACAAACCTGTTTTAATTTAAACTGTTGACAAGAGTGTATCTCAACTGACATTATAAGATGTTTTTTCAACTACAAGAGTGTTTATAATGTGATTATTATACCAGTGAGGTCCTTAAATCCTGGATTCTTAGAAAGTAAAGCGTTGCTGCTTAAAGGGAAAGACTATTCAAGGAGCGGCATTAAATAACTAAAATTCCAAATAGTTTTCTCCCACCTTCTGGAAGCATGATGCAAACGAGAACTGATGACACGAGAACTGGTGAAAAGTGTCTAAATGGTGCACTGTGAAGGACTGGCATCCCATCCTGTATGTATTCTGTCCTCAGGCCATGAAAGTGTTTCTGAGAAGCAGTTACTGAAGGTGGGTGAATAAATAAAAGAAATTCCTAGAGTGTTTGTGTCTCTAAATATTTAAACAATACGAAGCAAAAGTCTTGAGTCACCTCTAATTTCTTCAAATTAAATAAAAGTTTATTTAACAACCTTAGCAGCAACCTCATTTCCCCTCTCGTCTGTTCCAACCACTTAGCATTCAGCATCACTAGTATACCAATCACCGGCACCTGTTTCTCACTGGTTCATGCCTTATGTTAGCTGGATTTTTAAGCTTGAATGATAAGCTTAATAGCCTGGAGAACTATTCCTTAAGACTATAGAAAGTCTGACTCTTTATGAATGCGTGTATGTATGTATAGACAAACACAAAAGTTTTGTACAACACATTTTTATAAATAGAGATCATCTTAGACTTTGTGTAATAAGTGTACACTAGATAGACGCCATCCATACTGACCTCCAGATCACTGGAAACAGATACAGAGTTTAGTCTGATTTTCTTTCCCGGATGTTGCGATGGCTGATACACAGACATTAATGTAGTCTGCAGGCAAAAGGTCTACTAAGAAGTTGTGCTACAAGTATATCACAGTGTATTTTATCTGTGTGGTATGCAAAAGTAACTCCATTTTGCATAGAAAAAAAAAACCTTTACATTACACAAGCCAGTGATTCCAAAGAGGGGAAATATAAAACAGCTTTAAATTGAATAATACATGATCAGGATTATTAAAAAAAACTTGAATTTGCTACATATTTCCACCTAAAACCAAGAAAAAGCACAAGAGCTAAAAAAACAAACAAAAAACAAAACAAAACGCATCCTTCATTAAGGGAAGAGAGAAAAAAAAGGTAAGCTAAGATCTCACAGCAAATGTGGATCCAATTAGAATTTTTTTTGGAGGTACTAGACTAACTAACTTTGCATGTAACTCGGATACTTAAAATAATTTTTTTCATTATCATCATCATCATTATTTGCAAATTAAAAGTAGCGGTATCTCAGATTGTAATCACAGTTTGTATGAGACAAATCATCTTGTATTATGGTGTACACTCATAGCTAAAACATCCATCTATAGTATGGAGAACCTTAATAAACCCCTGGTCTAAGTTTGAGCTTCAAATGCTCATGTTACCTTAAGGACAGGATCAGATTTTGCCATTCTTTTAAACTGTTTTTGGTCTTAAATCTGTCCATTTTCAGATATTCATTCATAGCTGGTGGTATAATAAACATGTGCACGATGTTCTATATCTGGAGTATTTGACACTTTATCCGTTTTTGTAACCACTATAAGCTTTTATGCACATTTTAGCTTCTGTCATGTCATATACTGTATGTAGCACTATTTTATATCACTTCATTATATCCCTCCAACCATTTACAAGACCCTTCTTAGTTTCATTCCATTCAATTATCATGCTCAGAAGACATTTAGACGATTTTAAGAAGATTTTTAGAAGATTGTAAAAGGACAGTGTATAAAGTTAAGGCTCTCCCGTGGTATCTGAAAATGCAAAAGAGTTTCAGTGGGTTTAAAAACATCAAGTCAGGCAAGAAAGAAAGCAAGAGGATCATCTGTTACTAAATGACATTGAGGTGAAAGTCAGAGATCGAGAGACGATAAAGAACGACTACATTTGAACTGGTTTCACATGGACAGTGGTAGCTCAGTGGTTAGGACTGTTACTGGAAAGTTATGCGTTCATGTCCTGGCACTGTCCGAGAGAGCCGCTGTCGTGTCCTGTGACTTTGCTCAGGTCTGGTACTTGGTTTGGATTCGATCTCACTCATACGGCGCTCGGTACAGAAGCGCCTGGCAGATGAAGAAAGAGTCCTGTCACATTTCTTGTCTTGTGCCGCTTTCATCCTCCATCACAGTGTAAAACTCCTTCTTAACACTCGAGCCGTCCTAAAGAATGGCCTTTCGACTTCGCTGAGTCACAGTGTAGTGGTTATGGCCGTCTCTCTTCATATTATCACAGTGGGAAAAAACAAAAACAATCCTAGACGACGACCTGTCTGCGACCGTGACAGGAGCTCAGCAGAGGTCGGAGACGTAGTCAAAGTCACGGAAGCTCTCCTGGTCCTTGCGCGAGAGCACGCGGGGTTCTCGAGGCGGGGTAAGGGTGGGCGCCTCCGTCGTGAATTCTTCATCGAAGTTACTCACGTCTTCACTGTCTCCGATAGTGGGAACGAACGGGGGAGGAAGTTTACGCTGGAGGAGCGCCTCCCAGTCCATATTCTACAAGATGGAAATAGAGAAAGAGCTGAGTTAAAGTATGCACATCTAGTTAAGATTCAATAGTGAAATTCTAAACAGCAGACCTCAGACATAAATACAAATTTAACTGGTATTCATTTATGCAAAAGCGGAAAAATAAAAACATAAAATAATCAGAATGCTGGATCAAATGCTATTTTATAAGCTTTAATAAAAAGGGTGGAATTTGGATATTGTTTAATTGTAAAGGCACAAACATGCATCCGTTATGTACAACGATTATCCTGTAAAATGTCGCGAGGAAAGATGAGGGAACTCAGGGAACGTTTAAGGCAGCGTATACCCTAAATGGGGTACCGATAAACGCCAATTAACCTACACCTATGAATGTCTTTGAAATGCTGAAGGAAACCTACTAAACACAGGGAGAACATGCAAACCCCACACAGAGTGGAGAAAGGATTTAAACCCCCAACCCTGGAAATGTGAAGCAACTGTGCTAACCACTAATCCACCATGATCCTAGGTATAAACTCTAACATGATCTACAGTACATGGCAGAGATAAAAGCAGATTGAAGCAGGCGTGTAACTTGGTTCTGAATATGAGGAACATTCTCCTAGTAAATACTATTGTACATAATGTTTGGACTTAGGTCAATGTTTATCAAAAAGCCCAAAACTAGCAGCATTAAAGAGCACATTGGACTCGTAATGCTATTAAGTCGAAGAACTATTGATCTTGAAAATTTGTAGTAGATGGACCATAACAATAATATGTCCTATGTGTTTTCTGTATAAAGTATAATAAACACGTAATCACCCATGTTTCACCTTATTACAGGCAATATATTATTATTATTATTATTATTATTGAAATATCATTATTAAAATAATGTGCATTGGTAGGTCAGGAGTTCAAATCCCTCCCAGTGCCCAAACCGCAGCCATTGTATTCAATGCTGAAGTAGGTCTTTGAATGTCCTTCTCATTTTAAGATACCAAACATGTTTGGCTTGCAACAAACAGAAAGTAATCAGCCTTTTCTTCTTTCCATTCGATATGTAGAATAGACAATTTGCCATCTATAGGAACATCATTATCTGTGAGACTTGAAAGATTAAAAAAAAAAAACTCTGATTACGGGGACAATATTAGACGTGGGGGAAATAATTTGATTATGTATCTTTTATGATTCTTATGAATCATTTATGTGGCAAATTATGTTCTGATACACTGATTTAAAAAATCTACTTTTTAAAATTACTCTTTATTTATATTCTTTATTTTTAAATTTACATTTGAGGTGGTGATACGTTGCTGTTCCTCAATAAACCTACAGGTGGTACACTCTAAACTATTAACTAGCATACCTACCTCTGTGGGAGTTTCTTAGTTCATTTAGAACTGTAACAAAATCTAAACAAAATCTCAAAAATTCATTAGTATATTTATAAAATATAAATTGTGATACTAATGGAATCGCGATACAGATTTAATCGGGACAGGAACAGGAACCACCTGATCAGAACGTGATAATATCTCATCAGGGGGTTCCTGTTCATTCCCAACTATGGACTGTCATGATATAGCTGTCAGTTAGTTTTTAAATACCGAAATAATGTTGAAAATAGTATAAACGTTGGTGAACACAGTAAAAGTGAGATGTGTCTTTTTCCTTACCCTAAAGAAAGGCTGCTTCTTAACTTCTTCAGCATCCTTCTCTCCAGAGCCCAGCCTCCTCTCTGGATTCCTCCTCAGCAGCTGCAGATTGACACAACACACCGTCAGAATCCCCTCAAGTCTCACGTATCAGTAGCAATTTAGGACTAGATAATATTTCTTTATCATCTACAGTACATGCCTGCAGTTAACTCTTATAAATCAGCTTAAATCTTATAATCAGACTACAAACTCACCCTTCTCATTATTCCTATCGCTTCTGACGACAGGAATCGTGGGTAACGGACTTCATCGTTGACTATGCTGTCGAACACCTCCTCTTCATCATCTCCTGGAAATGGAGACTAGAAAGAGAGAAAAAGAGAACATACACAAAAACAAAAAAAGGAAGTAAACATTCATTTCCACAGAACAAAATCAGTAAAGAATGGTATATATTATTTGGAACTTACACAACATACGCAAGATAAAAGTTTCCATGTTGAAGAAAAATCATTTATTAGTACAGAAATACTAAATTTTTAAAAAAATGACATGATCACACCAGTAGTGCATGTCTGTGATTAGCAAAATAAGAATATTAACACGAGGAAAGAACAAAATAATAATAATAATAATCTGTTTCCTCAAAACCCACTTATAATAAAAGTGTAAGTGCTTTCGTTAAAAGGAATTATTTTCATAATAACAATACATTTTATTAGATTTTTTTCAGTTAGCACTGTCGCCTTGCATCTCCAGGGTCTGGGTTCGATTCCCGTCTCTGTGTGCATGGAGTTTGCATGTTCTCCCCGTGCTTGGTTGGTTTCCTCCGGGTACTCCGGTTTCCTCCCACAGTCAAAAGATATGCAGGTTAGGCTAATTGGTGTTCACAAATTGACCGTAGTGTGTGAATGAGTGTGTGAATGTGCGTATGT
>JAQQZS010000010.1:9320466-9345428 GCA_030068045.1 Platyallabes tihoni | reverse complement strand
GCCATTTGGCTCCTTGGCAGCCAAAGGAGATAGATCTCCTATTAGGATAATTTGGTCTGGGTTTTCCAGGGTTAAACATCTTCACATACCGGTGAGAGGAGAGGGTTTGCACAGTGTGCTGTACTGGTTGTGCAGGTAGGGGGTGCTGTGACGCGAACTGAAGGTAGGTGAGGAGGCCAGGACCAGCTCCTCCTTGATCAGACAGGCTTTGGGATGATCTTCAGGCAGATCGGCCAAGCGTTGGTCTAAAGAGACCTTCAGCAGATCCAGCCTCTGTGAGGATTCGCTCAGACGACACTGCGCCTAAAGAGAGAGACAGATAGATCGAGAAATATCAGCTTGAGAGGATTTTATAACTTAATTATTTATTACTTTTATTATTTAATGCATTATTACTATTTAAATAATTTGCATTAAAGCTTTATTTATTTATTTATTTATTTATAAAGTACTACGTATTGTGAATTAAAATTAGAATGAAATAAGAGACGAATAAGGAAAGGGTGATGTCATCATCTTATAGAATGAGACAGGGAAAAAATATGTAGACCCTTACAAAAAAAAATATATATATATATATATATTTGCTGATTGCAAACGAATCCAAGTAAAAAACACATTTAGGTAATTAATTTAAATTTTAATGTATTCATCTATGTAAGCATCTTCATAGGAATAAGAATTCTGGATATAAATCAAACAATGTATAGCTTGACTCTCATACGGCTGTATCAGTTTGAGCAAGCTGGAGGTAACAGTGACTGAGATGACATGAAACCTTGAGTGGAACAAGACTTGAAAAGGAAGCCATCACCATTTTGGTGAAACAGAAGAGCTTGACCATAAATAAACACCCAATGTATGATTGTGCGCTATACAGTTTGATCAATACAAGTACGACTGTTTGACAGGAAATGCAACACAACGTTCACCTTCAAGGCATCGTCATGGTTTCTAAGTGAAACCGTCCTCATTTACATTTACAGCATTTAACAGACACCCTTATCCAGAGCGACTTGAGACGTTGCTATCTCATTATACAGCTGAGCAAGTGACTGTTGAGGGACCTGCTCAACTTGGTGGTGCTGGGGTTTGAACCTAGGACCTTCCGGTAGCTCAGTATTCAGGGTCGCGGGGGGGCTGGAGCCTATCCCAGGAGACTTAGGGCACGAGGCGGGGTACAACCTGGACAGAGTGCCAATCCATCACAGGGCACACACATACACACACTCACACTCTCATTCACACGGGCAATTTGGGAACGCCAATTAGCCTAACCTGCAGGTCTTTGGACTGTGGGAGGAAACCGTAGAACCCGGAGGAAACCCACCAAACACGAGGAGAACATGCAAACTCCATGCACGCAGAGCTGGGAATCAAACCCGGACCCCGGTGGTGCAAGGCGACAGTGCTAACCACTACACCACCACTATACGTGTGTACTGTACCTCTGACATGGCTTTTTTATCTTGCACTTTGTTGGCTCCCAGCAGCCTCAGAACATTTTTGGCTCCCTCTGCAACAGCGTGCTCCACCCGATAGTGATGCCTCAACTCCTCGATCCTCAGTTCTATCCCACACGGGTCGGGCTTCCCTGTAAAACATTCAAAGTTTTCAGTCACTTTCCAACACCAAGGATATTTCTCACGTCGTGCCTTTAGATCAAACCATTTCTCATACACACTTTTCCACAGGAGAGTTTCCTGAGACAATACTGAGTAACAATTCCTGAGGGAAAAACAGCAAAAACGCTCATGTGTGAACGGAGAAGGAGGACGCGATGGTAAACCGTTCCAGCAGGCTGGATCAAAATGTTAGCACAGTGCGGCAACAACGGGAGGAAAAGCCAACGAGGTCAAGGGAAAATAACAAGATGAGAAATGTCTGGGAGCTGCAGTGACTCCAAGGTGAAGTAGCTGATAGAAATTCGCTTCAAGGACAAAATTCTTTGCTGTGGCAACCACAATCAAATACATGAAAACAATAAAAAAAAATATGTATGTGTGTGTTGTTGGTCGACAGAGCAAAGTGTGTTTGAACAAACGAAAAGGATGCCTGTTATTCTAAGATTTTCTCTCATTGAAGTCTTAAAAATCAGAGAGAGTGTGTGTTGTAAGGTTCTGGTGTCTAAACCCAGATACAGTATGTGGTGCAGGTGCTACAGTATGAATTGTGTGAGTAAGTGTTTGGAACATCTCTCACACAGAGGGGGTAAAACCAGGGGTTTGTGTGTGCGTGTGCAAGGGAGAAGGACTAAAAGAGGAAACTGAATGTGTGAGGAATACACAGGGGGGTGGACGGGGTGCTCACTGGATGAAAAGAGATGCTTTTATGTCCTAATAAGGCATCGGTCCCTGGATACCTTGTACACGACTATGCAGCCAGACATGGATATGTGTGTGTGTGTGTGTGTGTGTGTGTGTGTGTGTGTGTGTGTGTGTAACAGCATGTGTGTGCATGTTGAGTTAATAACACAGCGTTTGTGTAGACTCAAGTGCAGTGTTTCCTCTGTGCTCTGGCAGGTGTGTGATGTAATACAGTAGAGTGCAGTTAATAGCATTACACACACAAACAGCCTTTTAATACTTTCGTTTGTCTGCCAGCTGGGCATCCAACTGCTGCGTATATATTTTTAATGTAAGACATGTTCATACTTCTATATTATGCAAACTATGCGTCATAGTCTTTAATATTCATATTTAACTGTCTGGACTCTTACGTCCCTTTTGATGTTAGAAAATGTATTATTGCAAGATTTTGATTAATTAGGTTATAAAACACATTGCTTCAGAGAAATAATTTAGAATGGGATGTTGCGCAATATTTAATAATGCTGACACTGGAGACTGGAGAACATTTCTAACCAATCAGAATCAAGAACTAAACAGTCGAACAATATTTAATTATGAAATATTTAAATGAAATGAAACAATGTAGATTAAATTAAAGAATTTGGAAGAAATTGTTACTGCGAAGTTGCTGAAGATACAATTAAATTATTTATTTTTTTATATATAACAACCTCAGCAGCGACCTCATTTCCCCTCTCATCTGTTCTAACCACACAGCATTCAGCATCACCAGTACTGTATACTAATCACCGGCCTGATCATCTGTCATCATCTGCTATTTATAGATTTAAGGTTTTTTTTATGCGAATGATTCATACTGTAGGTCACTGGGTGGCTTACCAAAAAAAAAATTCTCTGAAACTCTTCAGGTACAAGGAATGGACTGAAAATGAGAGTCAAAAACTCCTATAGGAGGCCTGGAGAACTATTCCTGAAAACTATTCATGAAAAAATATGAACAAAAAAAAAAAAAGTCTATTCGATTAAACATAAATGACAAGAGAATGTTTAATTTATACAGTAATGGTAGTGCTGAGGTCCGGTCCGATGCCATGTGAAATTATAATCTCATTAAGTTTTAAGTAAAACTTGTAATCTACTATTCCGAAGAGAAAAAAACCTTTGGGATAAAAAAGAAACTGGTTTTAGGTTGTCACCAGCATAAATATTAACCTGTACCGCCTACTGTTTTCCTCCTACATCAACAAACCCATCCTCCACCATAAGTACACACACTGCTTATTGATCTGGTTACATTTGGTTAACATGCTCAACTGCAATCACACAATGTCATGCAGAGAGGTACATGTGAGGATCTCACGTACAGTAGGTTCCCACAGAGAACACACACACACACACACACACACACACATATGCACACACACCTTGTATGTCCTCGTTGTGCTCGTAGGCCTGCATTGCTTTGCGGATCTGCATGCGAATGATGTCGATCTTGGTTTTACTGTCCTGGAGCATCTGCTGAGCGGTCTGCAGCATCTTCTTATCCTGCGGTGAACACACACAGTCCATGTTATGTTTAATATTTCTAAATAAGAAAAGGTCATCAAAGATCTGCTTTATTGTCATGAGCAATATTGCGATGCTACGTTTGTTGATCGAGCTGCTAATCAGAGTTCCCACAGCTGGTACTTAGTTCAATAAAGTCTGCAACGAGTGCCCAGAGATAGAGAGGCAACTCTCATTCAGTATTGTACTAGGGACACCTACAGTATACACATACTCATTCATGGAAAAAGCTAATCAGACGATTGCGTGGCAGAAATCCAGTGCGTGAAATCATGATGTGAGTTGCACGTACATCTGGAAGCTTTTCAAAGCTGGTTTACGTCTGTGCATTTTTTGCAAGATTTTGTCAAGGCATAACACCATGGATCCAAGGAATGTTACCAAGGAGGACAGCAGGAAGAAAACGGAGCCACTTTCAGTTTTGTTTTTAAAGCAGAGGAGTCATAAATTATGTTACATATGTTATATATGTACTGTATATATGTTAAATAATGTTAAGTGAGGTTTAATGTACAGTATATGTATTCTATATGTTCCTTCATTTACATGTCTTTTTGATTGTTTTTATATGCAAAAAGAATGTTGGAAATTTGTTATTTTGGGAATATTATATGGGGCTGGAACGGATTATCCATTATATATTTACATTATTTCAAAGTCAACCACACACAGTATGATATGCATTAAACGCTTACACGACTATTTGTGAGCTTGAAATGGAAAAAAAGGAAGTAAGGAGGCAAAATGCTAATAGGAAAGAATAAAATATAAACTATAAAATCTGTAAATGTCTGAGTGTCATAAAACAATTGAGTCCAAGATGAGACTGAAGTTAAGGTTCAGTACAAGAGATGTTACTGTGTACTGGTTACTGTAATGTAATTACTTTGCCTGATAACGCAGTGATGTAACGCATTACATTTTAAATGCATGTAATTTGATTACAGTTACCAATGTCAATAACATTACGTTACTAGCGTTACAGATGTAGTGTTTAAAAATGAATCAAGAGATGCATTTAAAATCACGGCATCAGTTAACGGGCATTCGCTTTAATCAATTGTCGGAGAGCTTTGTAGTTTTACATAACAGGTTCGCTCTTTTTGCCTACGCAGGGAGCCTACGGAGTGAGCGAGGGCTGACGACAGGTTGAGGCGCATACAGGTTGAGGCGGATATTTTCAAAGTAACTTGAAAGTAACGTAATCTGATTACTTTTTACATGTTATAATCAGTAATGTAATCAAACTACAGTTTTAAAGTAGTAATTAGTCATTTGTAGTAGATTACCTTTTTGGAGTAACTTCCCCAACACTGATCATGACTAAAATCAAATGGATTTGTCTATACAGTACATATAATTGACAGGTTTGTTGGATGCTCTACTGTATCCACCTCTACTTTAGAAGAAGACGATTTTTATTTGGGGCTCAGACAGACAGAGGCTGCCTGTGTGCATGTAAGCGTATGTTACCTTGGTAGATCCGTTAGCGTAGATAGGGATCATGTTCTCAGCACCCTGCTTGACTTTGAGCTCGATGTTAAGCTGCCTCTCCAGTGCAGCAATGCGCTCCTGATGGGCAGATACCCGGCTCTCCATGCCGGGAGACCGAGGCACATCATCTGGGGGGCAGAGGTTAGAGTTACTTAACTATCTTAACTATCAGAACCTGCTGTCATGTAAGGCCTTAAGAGGGAATAAATCAGTTGCTGATGCTCAGTTGTCTCTCTGTGAAAAATTGTATCTTCATTGTATCTCCATTTTGTACGGGGTAAATGGTCAGGCACAATGGATGGGTATCCAGCTGTGAGCATAATCAAGACTCTTAAGTGACTATTGGGATACGCATTCAGCTTCAAAGCGACTGGATTGAGCCGGTTCCACCACAGAAAATCCCCACAGATGGTAGCAATGAATGAGCACTATGTAGCATTAACATGCACGAGCGAATGTTTCCTTTCTGTCATTACAATACAATTTTCTCTGCCTTAAATGGAACCACTTACCGCGAGCCTCATCCGTTCCCTTAACAACAATATATGCATCCAGCTCCTGGAGCTGGGCTTGGAGCGAGTGGAGACGCCGGTTGGAGGAGCGCAGCTGGTTGTCCACCTGCTGAGCATTGCGCTTGTCGGTGGTGGCACGTCGCAGGTTATCCGCTCCTTCCTTGATCTTCAGCTCCTTGCGGATCTCGCGCCGGATCTTCTCGCGCTCCTCGTCCAGCCGCTGTTGCACGCTTGAATCTGAAAAGTCTGAGCCATGGTCCAGACCCAGCTGTTCCAGCACGGACAACCCACCAGGATCACTCTGAAGACAAAAGTGGGAGAGATTTAAAAAGAATCTAATCACTGATGATAAAAATAAACTGTCAGACGTGTGGACACTATACTGTAGCTAAACCTACAGTAATTAAGATATGGACACATCACGTACATCTATGTGGACACCTGGCCTTCACGCCTTTATGTATTCGCATGCTATAGATATAAAGATTTCCATTAACTGGAAAGCATGTTCCAGCATGACATGGCCCTATGGACAAGAGTCCAAGAAGACATGTTTTACCAAGGTAAGAACTAAAGTGGCCTCTGAACTTAACCCGCTGAAAACCTTTAAGATAAACACTGACTGCACTTTACCCAACATCAGAACCTGACCTAACTAACACTCTTGAGCCTGAATGGGCAGAACACCACAGGCTGGCCTAATTCTGCATTCGCATTACGTTCGTAGGCGGAGTACCCTGTTTTTAAAAAAAGCAGCAATGGAAAACTTTGCCAACAACAGCAACAACTACAGAATACCACAAAGCTCAGGGGAACATTTCATCATGAGTTCACGTCCTTGACTTCTGCCATCGTGCCACAGCAATAAAACAAAACGGATGTCATTTTTACTTTTTTTTTTTTTTTGGAAAACATGGATTAATTTGGAAAAAAATTCTACAAGTCAACATGAACATACCATTTAGAATATATAATAATAATATATCAATATAATATATAATAATTGCATGAGCCGACACGGTGGCTTAGTGGTTAGTACTGTCAACTTGCACCTCCAGGTTCTCCAGGTTCTCCTTGTGTCTGGTGGGTTTTTCTCCAGGTACTTCGGTTTCCTCCCATAGTCCAAAGACATGCAGATTAGGTTCATTGGCGTTTCCAAATTGCTTTTCGTGTGTGTGTGTGTGCGTGCCCTGCGATGGATTGGCACCCTGTCCAGGGTGTACCCCGTCTTGTGCCTTAAGTCTCCTGGGATAGGCTCTAGGACCCTCCCGCCGCGACCCTGTACACAGGATAAAGCGGTATAGACTATAAAGGAGTGAGTGAGTGATACGTGGATGATCTTCACCCTTAACCTTCTGCCTCACAGAACATAAATAAGGCTACATTATCTAACTAGATTATCTAACCATCTAAACGCTAGGAACTGTACATGGCGAATCATAACCTACGATGAAAAAAAGACTAGCTGTGCCACTATGTTCTTCATCATGCTATAAATAATTCTTTAAAACAACTATTTTCTTGCATTTGTCAACGCGTTAGTCATTTGCTATAGGACTAAAGACATGACACACACACACACACACACACACACACTCTCTCTCTCTCTCTACGGGCAATTTAGAGTACCCGGAGGAAACCCACCAAGCACCAAGAGAACATCCACACAGACCCGAGGCAAGAATCAAACCCGGAACCTGAAGGTGCGAGTGCTAACCACTGAGCCACCGTCCCACCTGCATTATATCAGTATATATTAAATGCATTAATGTAATTATTTTGCTCAAAACACAATAATCACTATTTGCTACTATTTGACTTTATGATATTTTTATGCCTGCATTATTTATTTTTCAAAATAACTGAAGATCCATGGTAAAATTCTTAAAGCCCTTAATCCTTAAAATCCTTAAATTCTTAAAAATTACATTTTTCAGCAAATGCTTCACACAGAATCAAGAAACTGACTTAGATTAAAATACTTCGAAAAAGGTTGTGAAAAAACATTTATAAACTTATTTCCCTGTGTTTAATCATGCTTCAAAGGC
This sequence comes from Platyallabes tihoni, assembly GCA_030068045.1. NCBI lineage: Eukaryota > Metazoa > Chordata > Actinopteri > Siluriformes > Clariidae > Platyallabes > Platyallabes tihoni. Next base: position 9,337,496 of record JAQQZS010000010.1, on the reverse strand, counting down.
AACTTCAAAGTCTTACGAAGCCAACACATGAACTTTTCTCATAAAGCGACGCTTTAAAAAGAAAAAGAAATACAGAAGTGGTTGTGTCTGAGGTTGTGCTTCAAGACCAAACGGCCAGCGACACGAATATATGAACGACCTGCACAAAAAAAATAATAAAAAGTGAAATGAACTGCTAAAGCACGGCAATAATAAATACAGCCGGATCAAAGACGTGAAACACGCAGTCAGCTGGAAAGACTCTACAAAGCATGGCATTCAGAAAGCAGTACTTGTTTTCCAGGAACTGGCAGCGCTTAAATCCCTTTGACAAAAAAAAAAAAAAAAAATGTACTTGTACTTGCTGTACTTCTTGTAAGCCAGGAAGTTGTGTTTAACAGCATTTCAAACTACCTCATTCCATCATACCAGCAACAGCATTAGTGCTTCAGTAACCCGCAGAGTCAAGTCTGGTGATCCTACTCACTCTTGCCGCTCAAGACAAAATTCATGCAGAACTACAGCGACAGCACTCCACCTGTGTGTCCAGGTATTCCCAGCGATCCCAGTGGTCCCATTCCCCCGACCAGCACATGCTGTTTACTGCGGCGCTACTATCCGACCTCGAAATGAGACATGGAGCGAGACAGTGAGAAGCCGAGAGACAGAAAGGAAGGGAAAGCCATGGTTGGGGTCGCCCTGCCAAAGCAGGATATCCGGGCTGAGCCTCAGTACGGTCACTTCCTGTTTCCTGTCAGCTTGTGCCTGACCAACCCCACTGCTTGGATTTCACTTTGTTTGTTTTCCACAGAATGCTGTCTAAAGCAAACCTGTGATATATAATATATTATACATATAATATCAGCCTGCACGTTGCCTTCTGTGCATTCTGTATTTTAGTGCGCGTTTTGTGCGGGTACGGTTTCCTGATCAAAAACGGCACCCAGTGCAGAGAAAGCAAAAAAAAAAAAATAAGAGCAACCCCGAACTAGATAGAGATAAAGAGAGAGCCATGACATCACTAGCTCAGATTACAGGATGTGAACAGAAGCTCTGCAGTGGCCCTTCCTGCACTACATCCAGTCCAGATTCCTTGAATGCAGCTCTAGTTAAACAAACATACTGTCAAGAACTGCTGAAAGCATTCTCAACCTAATCTCCAACCACATCTGTAGTCTATGTGAGATTACCATAGACCGAAAAAGCTTGAGCAGAAAAAACTCCGAAAGCTCAATCGCTCAAAAACTTATTTATAATAAATGATTCTGGACGGTCGAAATTCTTCAATCAGAGATATTGTTCGGCTGTAATCAGCATTTTTTGTGTGGAGGAACTGTTTTGTAGCTTTAGTGCGCCTTTAAAACACACACCGGAGTCTGACTGCTAGTGCAAGATAGTGATCTAGCTGTATTGACAGACATGATCTGTCTGTTTTTCTCTTTAATACAGAGCCTGGAATGTTCCCTCTAAGCAAATCTTTGAATATGAGAACATCACCATTTCTCAAAGTACTCTGACTTACAGCTTCTACAGCACTTTAAGCTCTAAGCCTGTATCACGAGCCATTTAAAAGGATTCACGAGCTTGATTCTATATTTTAATAACTAAATCTTGAGTTGTCCAGCAATTCTTTTATGTGATTTGTTCAGGTGGCGTAGTGGTTCCGCACCCACAGGTTGCGGGTTCGATTCCCGCCTCGGGATCTGTGTGCATGGAGTGTTTGTTCTCCCTGTGCTTGGTGGGTTTCCTCCCACAGTCCAAAGATATGCAGATTAAGCTAATTGGTGTTCCCAAATTTCCTGGAGTGTATGTGTGTGTGCCCTGCGATGGATTGGCAGTTTGTAAAGTCTCCTGGGATATCCTCCCCGTGATGCTGTATACAGGATAATGTGGTATAGATGGTGAGTGAGTGAGTATTCTCTGACCTGGCTTTAGCTAACTTTTTGTCTAGTTTTCGATTATTAGCTCTGTGTGAAGCCAAGTTCCTTTTTCTGCATGCATATGAAAACTCCTGCCAGATAAAATTTTGGCTGCAAATGACAGATTTCATCTCCATTTTTGGCGAATCTTTCTTATTTCTGCTGAAATTCTGAGCAATACTATCCATTAGCATCGTTAGTGGTTGGTGTATAATGAGATAAAAATGTCAGTCGCTCTGGATAAGGCCATCTGCCAAATGCCTACATGTAATATACAACAACAAAAAAAGGAAGAACAAAAACATTCCCCGTTTTTATCCTTTTTTCCCCTGTTGTGACCTCATATAAGAAGGTTTGCTGGTCGGCTCTGCTGTAGCTCATTTACATAGACATAGAAACAGCGTGTTTGAATGAGAAGAAAAAAGGGATTTTTACATGGGGGGCGGGGGATCTCTGAGACTTGTGTTAACTTGTTAAAGAGATGAGAAAATATGGGACCTTTAAACCAAATATGGGACCTTTAAACCAAAGTGACCCTTATCAGGACAAAGGGATTAATAAATGAATGATTGATTTAATAAGTAATCAGTGGTACACGATTTATCTCTGGTCGAGTTTATAGCATCATTCCCTAATTACTTAAATCAAATACCAAATAATCCCCCCTAATAAAGGATTTTCCTGATTTAACTCCTGTCTGATTAATCCTAGCTTTTCAAAATATGTCCAATATTAATTAATGCTGTCAATCGATTAAAAATGTTTTATTTAGTTAATCATAGTCACAGCCTGCGATTAACCAGGATTTTGAAATACAAAATTTTACTTGTATTATAAACGTGCAATGTTGGAATAAACAAATGCATGACAAACTGGTTAGAGGAAACAGATTATGCAGTTTTATGATATCTCAAAGCGATTATGGGAAGCCATTAGGGTTAAACTTGGTCATATGATTCATCTATGTAAAAAAAAAAAAAAAATAGTAATGCGTTCAAATTTCTAGATTAACCACATGCGTTAACACGTTAGCTCTAACAGCCCTAATAATAATAATACAAATACTGCACTTGTATATAGTTGTAGTATTAAGTTTCACTAGAAATCGTTTATGTCTCTTTCACTATTTTTTTGTTTCACAGGATCTCCATCCTCACGTAGGCCGGCACCACTAGTGTAGAGAATTTCAGAGCAGGAACAGATTCGAATCAGATTTTTAGCGAAAGCATCTTACACGCTCGGCAGTAAAGCGTTGCCGCCTCACAGCTTCTGAGCTCAGGTTGCTGTGTGTGTGATGTTTCACACGCCCGCCCCTTGTCCGTGTGGGTTTCCTCACTACACTATAATGCTCATTAAAGAAGTGCGTTCAAATGTGTGTGTATGTGCATGTGACCTTTTGAGTGTGAATTCCCACCTCACGCCTAATGTTTTCCCAAGATCCAGTACAGTATATCCAGCATGAGCAAACAGTGCTTACTAATTCAGGTTGGTCTGCTTGTATAGTGCACTGTAAGATTTCGGTGAATGTAGTTTAACAGTTAAGATGATTATCTACGCTGGAAACGCATGAGTTCGCATATATGTGTGCTTCCTACAGTGTGTTTCTGTTGACATCTGCAGATCTGTAGATCCTGGTATGTATTGGGCAAGCGGGTTAGGATTACTGTTACTGCACACACACACACACACACACACACACACGCACACTAACACACAAACAAGACATTATGGTGTAAAACCACTTAGGTTCCAGGCATAAAAAATTTATCCTATAGAACAGTAACATGTAATACCTGTTTCAGTTTTGATTAGCTTACACACACACACACACAGTCACACACCCACATGTGCACATGTACACACAAAACACAAAGGCATGGCAGTGACTAAGCCATAACTAAGCCACTAACAATGGTAGCCGTAACGTGCTCAAAAACACATGAGTCATTTACAGTAAGTGAGGATGAGAGAGAGAGAGAGAGAGAGAGAGGCAGCAGGGGAAGTAACTACTAAAGTGCACTTGTGGGTTAGGATGCTAAATTCCAGCTCAACTTATATGCCACGTAATCATAAGGTTGCCTTCAGTCCAACCTAATAATTAAGCTCAAATGCTTAAAATTAAGCTCAGCCTGGTTAAACCGGGGGCTTGTGACTAAACAGATCCAGATTTAAAGCCTGGCTTGTGGTTTGCAGTGACGAAGCAAAAATATAAATTCGGTCGGTGAACATTCGCAGGTTTCATTTGCTCTGTTCGGCATCAGCTCTATTATTCGATTTAATTATTTTTCTTATAGCTTAGAAAGTAAGTATGTATATGCATATGTTTATGCATATAGTATGTTGAGGAAAGAATCCAAACTTTCTAATCTATCCAAAACCACTGCTAATTATCAACAGACAACAGTGTAAAGCACTGGTTTGAGAAGGTTCGTGTCTATAACTTCTTGTAGCTGTGTTACAATTTTGGATGAAAATGTTCGAATGGAATGTCTGAAGTGCACTAAAGTAGAAAAGAACTAATGGTAACTCAGGCCTATAACAGTTAAAGGTCCAGATTAAAAAAAAAAAAAAAAAAAAGGCTCTGACAGAGGAAATAAAAAACGTGCGCTCGTCCATTTTTATTTTTTTCACTTTGTAAGTCGAATTTCATGAGATGGGATATTAACATGTATATATTAAACCTTTTTGGATTCTTAGTTAAACAGCATATCAGCAAACTATAGTGTGGAGATTGGTAAAGAGAGACACATAACATTGATCCAGTGTCTATTCATCTGGATATTCATCTGTGATATCATTTGCAGTTGAACATTGTAAAGAAAATATTTTTCTTATCGGGAAAGGTGACAGAAAATCTACGTGAAAAAGGGGTTGAATAGGGAAGGGAATCACCAGGGACCACCTGATACGATATTATCACAATACTTACAGTATGTGGCGATTCTGTTACTATAGCTACTTTATAAATGTCCCGATTCGATATTATTTTATTTTGTTCGAATTCTAAAAACAGGACACATGATGCTGTACTGTCTGTAAATGTGTTAATAGTTTGAAGCACACCACCTACAGGATCGTAGAGGAACAGCAACGAAAAACGCGAAAAGTGTATAAATTACTAAAATTTATTCTGGATTCAGTGTGGCGATACATGACTAGCCACTACATCAGTAAATCTAATTTTCCCCCATCCCTATTGTTCACCCTAATTAATATTCATCCACATAAAAAATCATTTAAAAAAAGTGAAGTAAAAACCAGCCACAAACTACCACCTTTGCCAGATCAACACCATTTCCAACAGGAACATTCCAGAACGCACTCGATGTTTGACAGCAAGACATACTGTAGTTACAGGTGCACAAAAAAAGTCAATACAGAAGTTGTAATGCGTTTTGTTTGAAGAAGTTGGTGTTGTTTAAACAAGATAATCATGTGAAAATTCTCTTTAAGACTATCAAAAGGAGGCAATAGAGCCACCTTGTGTAAATGTTAAATAATCCATGTTACCCACAGAGCCATATATCAACCATATAGTAAGAAATAAAACCTTGTGACTGGTTAGAATATAGAATATTGATGAAGGAAGGATTCACCAAATCCATTTCTATAGAATGATGATGCTGGAAAAAAGGCAGCTTTATGGATACAGGTTAGATAGGATGAGCACCACTTTTATTTCAAAACAGCTTGGGTGGGGGGGATGTTATAAATCTCCTGCAACTCCTACATAACATGTCTCTTTTACTGAGGCATCTGTGTATCTCTGATCAGGACGGAGCCACGTTTCAACAGGACAGTGCAAACACACATCTCACACACCTCTATTTCAAACATATTCGAAATCGAAGCAAACAAGGACGTGCGGGAGAGAAAACGACAAAGAATATTTCATAAAGAGAAGTTCGGCACTGCTCTACTTCCTGTCTGCAAAGGCATGTGTATGTGCACAAGAGAAAACATGGATATATTTTTTAAAACTAGCGTACATACTAAACAAGCAATCTCATCCATAAAGAAACGTGTCCATAGCACACAAAGTCATAGCAGAAGACACTCCAGGTAAACAAGAACTAAGGACCTCAACTGGAAGAACCTACAGGACCTACATGACAGGTCTTTAAAAAAAACCCATCTGGATCTACATTGGACCATACAGAAATCCACAACGGGTGAAGCCTACCCCTTGAGTGGTGCCGCCCGGTTCTGGGTGGCTGACCATATCTTGTCTCTCCATTATGGCGTCTCCACCCATTTCTTCCGTGGCCATGATGGCGGTCGATACAAAACCGCTTCTTGTAATATCTTTCCCTAGGCACACTCCCAGACTCCCAGAGTTAAATCCAAAACACAGGGCTGGATTCTCTCTCGAGAAACAACTAGAACAGAAGACAAGCATAAACACTGAAAATGGGGTCAAACCACTGTCTTTGGGTGAAGAAAGATGCGAAAAATAAACAAGAAAGAAGAAGGAGGCCTGGGCCCCACCCCACGACTTCCTGAAGAGAAGGAACTCAAGATCATGCAGCACACACACAGTGCACGCATGCAGAAGTTGTATGTGTCATATGACTGCTGTTATTGCATGAGTAGTTCAGATGCAACTGATTACTGAACCTCAGATGCAGGCAAAACTGTTCGAGTGGAAGTGACTGTGGTAATTCTTTTTTCACTTTAAAAACCCAGGTCTAATGACTTACACCCACAGAGCTTCTAGAAAATGTCCAGTGACATTTGACTGAGGACTTTTTCGGTCTTCGACACCACTTCAGTTATTATATATCATTTATCCTTTATTAAAGAACAAAGTAACATTCTTTTGCACATTCATTAGTTAAATTAGATTACATGCAGCGTCTTTTGTTCATTCGGGAATTTTATATTAACATAGAAATAAAAATTTATTCGAAAACGTTACAAAACTTTGCGGTATATTACGGCATTACCTTCTGATAAAAGTAACTAGTTCGAGTACTTTTCCATTGCAGAAAATGAAAACTCCTTTGTGATTCCTCATGCATGTTGTTTTAGTCAAGACTGTGATAATTTTTCTACCATCATCACTCAGCTAAGTTTGGCCCATAATCTGTTAACTACTAACAGCAAAAATAACACAGGGGGGATTTGGGGACGGGGGCAGGGGGGGGCGGGTTATCGGGGGATGGGACCGGGCTTGTAGGACGACTTTTACAAACACACAAACACACTAACGGAATCACTACTGTCTGGATCACGGATTACATACACTGGCTGAATAACTGATTACATTTTTGAAAATGTAACTAAATAACTAAGTACTTAAATGGCGGACCTAACACGGTAGATTACTCATTACATCAAAAAGTAATCCAAGTACTCTAACGCGTTAGGTTGTAACCTGTTACACCCAACACTAGTTACCATTATAACTACAGTTTGTTTTTTCTTTGTTAAATTACACATTTTATTAGTTAGTATTATTAGGCTTATTATTTTGCCTTATTATTGTTCAGCAAAACAACAGAATTCAGTACTGAATATACTGTATCCTAGGTCTTAGACCACATTGGATACTTTAGATCCTTATAAACAAATTTTGATACGGACCATTAGAACTAAATTCTTAAGGAAATGATCTGTAGTTTAACTGATTCCAGACAGTTGATAATCATGAGTCCTGAACTGATCCCAGGAAACAAAACATTAGCTAGGTGGAATCAATTGAACTGCAACTGGATCGATTCCATCTCACTCATTTAGTCATTAACTGTCTGACCGACTCTGGTGCTGGATCCAGTTAGTACCAAATGTAGTAAACTGTTCAGAATTAAGCAATGTGCTCGTGTGGGATGATCTGATGATCAGTTGAGAAGTTACTATCTAGGGAAACAACATCTGGGACAGAGAGTGCATCTTTGCCTCATAAATGGAAATAAATCCACCAGAAGGTTATCACCAGGAGTGTTGTAAAATGTCTGAGGCATCAGGGTGTTGCACTTAAGCAGCAATAACATTTAAGACAGTGGGTGTAGAACTTCAGTTTATTAGCTGGTTAGTGAGGCATGGAAATACGCTAGTGTACTTGTCAAGTTCAGTGCTTTGTTTGCCTCCCCCCAAAAAACTGGTAGTTAACATATTTAACCCAAAAATATGATGAGCTAAAGCTATAGGACATGAATCTGGCCTCAGATACCTGGACTGGTCTCAAGATGTTTTCTTTATGATGATGACTTGTTTCTGACTTATTGGAATTCGCATTTGGACTTTTACTTGTTCTTAGGCATTGGTCTGGCTAAATACTGTATTGGTCCCGACTGAGAGTTTGTGAAAATACTGATTATTTGGCCAAATGCACGAAGTTTGACAAGAAATAAATCTGTATTCTAGGAAACACTGGAAAAAGCTTAAACATTGGCCCAAAGTAAACTGTAGACTTGACGTTGACTTGGTTTTAGCCTTTCTTGGTCTTGACTTAATTACAGCTAATTCTAGTCTTGGGTTAGACATGGTTTTAGTGAAAGTTGTTAGTTCTTTAGCCATAGAGGGGTTCCCACAGAGGACCATCGGATCTGCACACAACTTGGCACAGTCCTTTTACACTAGATCTTGCTGGCTTCCTACTGGCACTGCATCTAGTGGCTGGGGTTCCAGCATTGGTTGGGAACTGAACCCGGGCACTCCACTGTCTTTGTCCAACCTGTAATCAATGCCCATACATGGTTTTGTTCAATACAAATCTATAATGAGCTAGAAAGTGCATTAATACACAGTAAAATGCCCCCCGATTATTTAACACTTTCAGAGTACATATGAGCAGCAAGTCAACAACAGCAAGTCTTCTGGTTATAAAGCTAAAGATTTCTCGTCTTGCATCACACTTTCTACCTTCATTTATGTCTGGCTGCATTTGTATTATTATTTATTTTAAGGTGAACTGTTTAGTATTTTGTTCAATTTGATCACTTGACATGCCTTCCACATTTCTCATTACTCACTCCCTCACTTCTATACCGCTTATCCTGTACAGTGTCGCGGGGGCCTGGAGCCTATCCCAGGGGACTCATGGGACAAGAAAGAGAAGAAAGAGAAGTACATGAGGGAATCACACCAAGCACAGGGAGAACATGCAAACTCCATGCACAGACCTGAAGACGGGACTCAAACGCTTGAACCTAAAGGTGCGAGACCAAAGTATTAACCACTATGCCACTTTGCCAGCTCAGTTCTGATTATTAAAATATATTTGTATATCATCTATAGAATCTAATTTATTGAACTACTAATGGGCAACTGGATTGTTTAACACGTAACTGGGAGATAAAACTGAGGCCTCATGCACGGCTTGCCGAAATATGGTCCGGAGTCACAGATTTTCTTTTTCTCTTTAATTTCAATCGAGAAAATCGTAACCCATAATCGTCAAAGCTTTACGTTCATCGCTGAATTTTTAGTCACTTGAATCAAAAGTTGAATTATAAATAATGTCAACGTACTATTGCTGAAATAGTATTCTAGAAATTGAAATACTGATGCTAATACAGTTATAGATGAGATATGTTTGAACTGGTTCTGTGAAATAAAGAAAAGGGAACCAATGCCCGACTGAACCTACTATACCTCTACACCAGGAAATTATTAACAAAATAAGGAATAATATACTATAAATGCAATAATTTTTCTTGTTGTCAATGAAACTCAACGCCACTTTCAAGCAACATCTAGTCTCAACTAACAGCCATTGCAATTCCCTCATAATACACAAGGGGACGCATTCATTGAGGATGTTGTCTTGGCCTGGTTGTAGTATCAGCACAACATTTATCAGCATAACATTTTTGTCACTTATAACCAGATGAGCTCAAGGCAAACAGAACTAAGCCAGCAGGAAAGTAGAACAGGGGAGATCCATACGCAGAATAAAACGTGCACATGGAGGAGAAAAAAACAGCCAACGACAAAACAAGAACAAACTGTCAGCTGCTGTTCTTTGACTTGGCTCGGTGTGTGTTGCAGCTGGGCTTTTTGGGTGGGAGTCTATGGGTGTTTCAACGTTCATGCACCTTCTTCGTCCCCAAACTCTCCTAAATTGACCTGTAGAAGCATTTACGCATATACACGCACACACAAATCAGTCACATTAAACTAGTCTGAGGAAAACACCTCAAAATGCCTGGCTTTAATGAAGGTTTAATAGTACAGTGACGTGGCTGTCTATAAATATCCTGGAACACTATTGATGTGTGTGTGTGTGTGTGTGTAACCAGATGCAGACACGTTCACACTCAAACAAACCCATACAGAATGTCTTTCAGGAAAGTTAATCACTCATAGAATGTTTTTTCATGAGAAGCCAAGACTCAAGTCATGCTAATAGTATAATAGTATTAAACGTGGCGTATAATAGAGTGAGGGATGCTGAGGCAAATATTTCGTATTTAGTATTCAGACTTCACGTGGGCTTAGTGGATGCTCATTCCCAGCCCGGTGTTACGCAGTCGACTGCTTTGTATTCAATTCAGTCTTTCTTTTAACTCGGTCTCTTTCTCACAGATGGAGCTCTATTCAGTTACCGTGACTCGTGAGAATGCCAGCGATCCTGGAGTTCGTTTAGACCCCTAGGGGACAAACGGAAGAAGGAGGAAAGAGCAGCGGGAGAGCGGAAAAGAAAGGACACATACATGAAAAAGAAAAATAATAGGATTTTCGGAGGAATGGAAAATTTTCCCGTGTGGTAGCGCTGTAACAGACAAATTTCCATGTTCAATTTTCCATATTTAAAAAAATTCAAATGTCTAACAAAGATGTTCTCTCCTAACAAAAGTTGTTTTTAACGGTCTCTTGAATTCTTTTTATTTTTTTGATGAATGCTGGTTGACATGCTTTGAGCTTTGAATAAAGCAATATCATTCTTTTTTACTTTTCCAAATTGAATGCAAGTAAATAAAAAAAAACAAATAATGTGTCCTAAAAGTGATCGTACAAACTTCTAATTGAGTCCTTTTTTGCGGCTAAATCTCAAACATTAAACCTGACGTACAGCGCACTTCCTAACACGTCAATCCTGATTCATCTGCCATCTTCGAGATCGGTTCTTTAAAAGCACACTTTTAAATTGAGGAAGAAGGAAGTGGCGAGGCTTCCAGATCAAGGACGCCCAGATGCTTCCTACACAGAAGTAATGCCTCTTGATATGTAACACTGCTGTGCAGCAAGCTCTCTAAAAGCCATGCTACGACAAACAGGGGCATCTGACGTAACATCTGGATCTGTCATTAACACCTCGTGTCCTCAGAGAGATGAGATAAGACATGAGGAAGGCGGACAAGCAAAGAAATGTACTGTTTAGACATGATATATAGTGAGTAAAAAAACTAAACTTGTATATAAGCTTCTATGACACACAGATGAGACCAGAGCCCATCCTTTTTGTTTTAAACTGGCTCACATTTCTAAGGAATTTATTGATTTAAAAGTCTCACAATCTGATCATTTTGGTTCCTACTTATTTTCTCACACTTTTCATACTCTGATTCGCTACAACGACCACTGTTAAAACCACTATACAAATAAAACAGAACTGAATAGATTTTTTTGCGAAAATGAGCCACTAATAGAAGTTGCCTACTGAATATTTAAAACAAATCGTGCTCTAGACTGACAGCGTCGACAGGGATTCCTCCACCACCTACTGTATAGTAGTAACCCTTGTTACTAATTTGCATGCCAAACTACCCTTTAAATATACACCAGACATGAAGGAAACTTTTGACCTTGCTACACTATAACCTTGATCCTGTTTGGATCAATTCCAAAAATCTACCCATGAGCTGATAAGAAGAGAAAGATGTGATAATCTCACAAAACAAGAGTATTTTGCAAGTACTATATGGAAGGTGCAATTGGTTTGGATTTTCTACAAAAGCTGTGGGATATTTTCAAGGATTTCATTGATTTTAGTTCATTTAGGAACTTAATGTAAGCTTAACCAAATAACGTAAAGTGCAAATCACAGTGAATCAAATGGACCGATAAATAATTGATTAAATTGCATAATGGATTTAATCACAGTGCTCTAAATGACTCCGTATAAATCCTACAAACATTCAAACACTAATGTGCGGTGTTCTTGGTTGACTGCCCCCCACTTCTGCAATGATTGTGTTGATGCATTTTTATATTTTATGTACATGTACAGTACACTGATCAATATCAATCATAACATTAACACCACCACTAGGTGAGTTGAACAACACTGATCAATTATATCCCAGTAAACTAGTCAGGATCATGGCCATCCAAGGGTCATTTATGACTATGGGGACCAAAGGCCAGCCTGTCTGGTTTGATAACAAAGAAAAGTCTACAGTATGTAGCCCAAATTTCTGGAAGAAGTTAATACTTGCCACAATAGAAAGGTATCCGAACACAAAAAGCATCAGATTTTGTTTATTAAGCAAAAAGTTCATGGTTATTGATCCGGCCTCTAAATTCCCCAGATTCCAATGGGATGTGTTGAACAAACAAGTCTGATCCATGGAGAACCCAACCCACAGCATCCAAAGGATCTGACACTATCTGGTGCCAGTTAACCAAGCACACCTACTAAAGTGTTTTGAAACGATGCCCTGAGGGGCAACACAGCTGTTTTGGCGGCAACAAAGGTCCTTAAATCCTAGATCGTTTTAATGTTAATGGCTTGTCATGGCTGATCGGTGGATAATGAAAATATAAGATGAACTAAAATGTAAATCAAATCGAATTTCAGTGACAATGATAAGTTTCAACTTCTGATGAAACTGTGACATTAACCTGTATGGAACTGAATTGTTTCACAACTTTTTTGGATGTTTTTGTGATTCGAACATATTATGTAGTACAACTAAAGAATAATACTACTGTACAGGTCCATTAATATTCGCAAACATCCGGAAAAAAATAAATAATTTAACTTCAAACGGGCCGGGTAACAAGAAAACGTTGTCATTGAAATTGACGTCCGAACTCCGAAAGAGAATAATGGAACTATGAAAGCGAATGATTCCTTTAGATAAGAGGGAGGAAAAGAAAGAAAAGGGAAAAGCTTCTAGGAAAGGGAACTCCCACTGCCCACTGCTGCTGGCCTCATGTCCTTTTCTGACCATATCCTTCTTCTCCCCCGACACAGAGCGAGAGAGAGAGAGAGAGAGAGAGAGAGAGAGAGAGAAAAACATCTGGAAAATTCTTTACATTTTTGTGTGATGACAGCAGATGCTGTACAGTAGGTGGACACACCTCAAACAGGAAAAGAGAAGACTGAGAAATACGTTACATGTTAAGAAATGCCTAGAGGCATACAACAACCCTGGGAGAAAAAAAAAAAAGGACATGATTTTCATACCTGCAAATGAAAGCTCACTGGTCGGAATTTTCATATAACCACAGACGTATGGATGCACAAGCAGACATAAACAAACTGCACTGGCCAAGAGTACTGGACAGCAAACAAACGCGTGCTTTGATCCCGAGCGAAAACACACACAGCATGAGACTTAAATATGCTGGCGAAAGGATCTGTGTGTGCGTGTGTGTGTGTGAAAGACAGACTACGGAAAGAGTTCATCAGAGAGTTCAGCATGCAAAGAGCCAATTCTGCCACTTGTCCCCAGAGGCTCAGGAAGATGTGTGTCTCTGTGTGGATGTGTGTGTTTGTGTGCATTCGTGTGTAGCCCTTATGAGTAAAAAATGAATAGTGTCATTGTAGCATGGTCAAAGATAGAGAGAGGCGGAAAAGACTAGGACTTCACTAGCCTCCATTGTTCACATGCAAATGCGCACACACACACACACACACACACACACACACATACATAAATGAACACCAAACAAAAAAATATTGTAATTACTTAAAGCTTTCACTTTATGGCCAACCCTGGTGTGAAACGTCTTACTAAGGATAACATCGACTAGACGTTCTGTTCTGTTTATATCCATTTTCAGACGCGAGACCACACCCCCAATTGCATTAATACATTTCCCAAGAGTTCATTTTGTACCCCATATGGTTCACAAGATATAAGTATTTATACTGGCTGTGAGTCCGCTGAGTGAGTGTGTATGTGTGAGTGGAGAGGCATGGGTTATCCTACAAGTCTCTCTGCACTCTCTCTCATAGACAATGTAACATGATCCCGTGCATTGACTTGAATAGGGAAGTCGGTCCGCCGTTCCTGGGCCGGATATCTCTGCAACTGTTGGGGCTAGAGCATTGTGTTTGAGATAGTTTGAGAGAGGAGATATGGTTACATGTTGTGATACAAGTTTTGTGGAGTTTATGTAAAATCGACCACATATCAGCAGTTTGGAATAGAGATTTTTTCTGTTTGCTGACTCACTCTCTCTCTATACTGTAAAAACTATTGTGACAAGTTTTTAAATTATACACATGATTTTGGAGCACTTTGATACAGTACTAGGCAAAAGTCTTAGGGTGCTTTCACACCTACAGCATTTGGTGCGCACCAAACGTGTTTGGTCCCTTGGTTCGGTTCGTTTGCGTTGATGTGAATGCAATCTCGGTACTTTGGTGCGCACCAAATCAACCGCTTTATCTGCTCTACTTTGGTACGGTTCATCTGGTGTGAAAGCAACCAAACCAAATCTGACGAAATGGTATAGTTTAATGCACTTTGGTATAAGAGATACGGGGTCGTGGGTAAAATTCTTTTCCCTTCCTGTTGAATTTTTCAAGCTATCGACTCGAAATGAAATCAGCCAAAAGCAAGCTCTTACAGAAGAGTTCATGGTTGGCTTATTGACTGCAAAACTATTGTTTATGTTACATAGAAGTAAAAGATGGGGTACTAACTTTTGACTCTAGTTCTACAGGATTCCCGAAGGACTTTTTTGTCTATCATTTTCAGTCCAGTTCCTGTACCTGACCAGTTTCAGATGAATGATCTGAGGTGGTTAAGCCACACAATGACCCATGAATTATTCAAGCATAAAAACATCAAACTTCATACATGAATCAGTTAGAAACAGGTGCAGATGATGACAGATGGTCAGGCTGGTGGTTAGTATACTGGTGATGCTGAATGTTGAGTGGTTGGAACAGACGAAAATGGGAATGAGGTTGCTGTTGAGGTTTAAAAAACTATTTTTAAATAGTATTTTTAGTAATTTTCACAGTAAAACTTTTCTTCCAATTTCTGTTATTTAATCTACATAATTTAATTACATTTAATATAAAGAAATGACGGGTGGCTCAAGAGTTTGTCTCAGACTAAAGATGAGCGAGTTAAGGCTAAGGGGTTCAGCGAAGGTCCCAAACAAATCCTCATTGCTTAAAAGCACTCAAAAGACCAAACTGAACATGTTTATATACGTTTTATGGGGGTGCGTGGAAGAATTTGGGGAGATACGGCCATCTAGTGTAAATTGGAAAAATGGAAATTTTGGCAAAATTGTAAGTCAGATTCATTAGAAATGTAATAATGAGCAATTCATAGGAGAGACGAGTACAGCCCCCATTAAATATCAATGTTTCTGGCCTAAAAATCCCAATAATATTAAGAATAATAATACTAGAAGAACTTTCTGCCCCTACTAATGTGCAGTTACAGGATGCAATTTCCTTGCAATTTTCATGTTTTGATGCATATGAAATAACCTGTGTTGCCTTAACTTTTTTTTTTATGCACAATGTGGAAAGTCTACCTCCCACTTCAGCACTTTAAACTTCAAGTCAAATTATGGTGATGTGGCGCAGTGGTAAAGTGCTCGCCCTATCATCCAGATATCGCGAGTTCGAAAATCGGGGAGGGGGGTTATCTTGACATGATATTTTAGATGCCAGTCAGTATTCTCCATGAATGCTCTTCTTACACTTATAATTTTTGTTCCTGCACTTAGACATTAATTGCTTCATATCTTTAGTTATAATTCATTAACTCATCTTTGAAATTGATTATATCATTCTACAATTACAGTAAAGCTTACAGGAAAAAAGAAAAAACAATGAGTAATGTATGTCTGGGAGTAAAACAAATTAA
Organism: Platyallabes tihoni; assembly: GCA_030068045.1. NCBI lineage: Eukaryota > Metazoa > Chordata > Actinopteri > Siluriformes > Clariidae > Platyallabes > Platyallabes tihoni. The sequence goes on along the minus strand of JAQQZS010000010.1, from coordinate 9,321,589 downwards.
ATATATCCAAGCTTTTATCATTTCTTACTTATGCCAAACCAGAACTATTGTGTGTAGGTGGAAGTACTGAATCACGGTATTTCTCTGATATCCTGTACCTGTTCTAGCACTGCACTACATTCTGTTTCCTGTTTATCTGGAAACTCCAGGTCCACATGGAGTCACAACGATTCCTCTTAATCCGTGCCATCTTGCTGATTATGAGGTCTGGTATGAAAAGGCGATACTATCGAACGTGACTGACACAAATTGGACTAATTGTGCTTTATCTCCAAATTCCAGACGTTACTGAATAAACTTCGACACTATTGTCAACGATGTCTCGAAATTATCCCGAACCACTGTCGCTATCCGCATATAACGTATTACTCGTCATGGTTACAAAACAATTACCCTGGAAACTGGGCTGGAATGTCAGGATGAATCATTTTCCCACACATAGGTCTCTCAGAAATAGTTGTTTTTGAGCGATGGTTCTACCTCGAGCTGGCAGACTTCGAATCATTCAAGATGGCCCGAATTTAACGAGGCACTTCTGGGCAGTAATTGTAATCGTTCAGTGTTCTGTCTTCATAATCATTAGATTGAGTCAATATTGATATTGTGTGTGTATGTGTATTTTGAGATAAGGCAAACTACAATGGAAAGAACAAAATGATATAAGCCTGATAAAATACCCAGTTTGTTAGTTTTGCTATATTTGTAGATCTTGATTTAGAGCAGGTCTGCACAGATTCATACAGAAAGGAAAGGTATGACAAGACAAGACAATATAGTAATTTACTCTTGCAAATCTTCAGGAAGTGCCTTTGTAAAAAAAAATAAATAAAAATTTAAAAAGCGGTTATGCCTAGGGCTTTGCCTCCAGTGATAACGTAAAGCAAAGGCTGCTGTTGTGTTCGACACAATCCCATAATTAGAGTTGTGTAACAGAAATAACAGACAAACTGACTTAGGGTGTGTTTAAACACAGGGTTTGAATGAGGGAAGGGGAATGATTTACGTTGTATATCAACAGGCAAAACTAACGCAATTATTCAGTCATATGGTTAGGCTAATTGGCGTTCCCAAATTGCCCGTAGTGTGTGAATGGGTGGGTGAATGTGTGTATGTGTGTGTGCCC
>JAQQZS010000010.1:9281560-9291670 GCA_030068045.1 Platyallabes tihoni | reverse complement strand
AGGTTGGCACCGGCGTAGCATCTAGCTTTTTTTCTTTTTTAAATTATTCAGCGCTTTTGCCTGAAGGTGGGCGTGGCTATATTAATCACTGAACCGGAACAAATTTTACAAAATTTAACAAAGGTTTTACAGTACTTGGATATCGGATTTAATAGTTTACTTTAAAATAAAGTTACTTTATATGTTAATAAAAAAAAATTATAAAAAATAAAAAAAAAAGCTACTGAATATTTTCACAGCTGAAATAACAGCGCTGAAGTGGTATAAATGAATTTTAACACGGAGTGGTTTTAAGACCAAAATGAATCTTTATCCGATCTACTTTTTTGATTTCTTATCAATAATTCACTCTTCAATTACCGAAAACGGAGTGTATTTGGCTGACAACAAAATAAGTACAACTTAGCGTAAACAAAGCGTAAGACATTTATTTATTTCTTTGTATTAATAAGTTAGGTATAGAGTTCTGTACAGAAAGACAGGCAGACATGTACATGGGCTTCAATGTTTTTTTTTTTTTTTTTGTTCTTAGCTTTAACCTTTTAACTTTTAAACTCTGACTAGCATAAGTACCCATTGACGATTACAAATATATTTTAGGGTACTGTGCGCGATTCCTCAAGGTGAGTACAGCCCACTGCTGTATCTGGGCACGCAAGAGCCGTCGCCCTGCGATGCCACAGACTGTCTCCTGGAGATGCTCCTGTCAGAGGCTGGATCAGAACAACGCAATCCCATCCCGCAAGACTGAAGAACTGGATGTCAACCAAGAAAAATCAATCAATCATTCTTACATGTTCAGTATGTTTTTCTGGCCATCTGTTCATTTATGTTATATTTTCAATTGTTGTCATTGTTGAAAGTATTACAATCACAAATGCTGTTAAAAAAAAACCAACAAGCGATATCAAATTAACATTTTACCCTTTATTTTTTTTTCCTCTTAGCACTGAAAGACACAAAGTAACCTACACAGTCTAAAAAATAAACTGAGCTGCCATGGTTTAAGAACATCTCCAAACTAAATACAAAAATACATTCCTTCATTTTAAAATAAATTACAAAAATACACACAAAATAGTACAAAATGAAACTAAATTTCTATTGTGCATAATATCACAGTTCATACAAGTTTTTGGATTTTTAATAATTCTGATCCCTTAGTTTGTCCTTGATCCCTGATTGATATTTACAGTGAATTATTAAACATTAAGTCCAGTGTGTCCGACATCCACTAAACCTGAAATACTGGCATCAAGGCATTAAACGCTTATTCCACACAGTGATGACAGCAACAGTAGTACTGGTTATATACCTGGAGATTAAATTCCCTGATTGCAAATGAACCAATAATGGAATATTGAAATAATAATAAAAAAGATTTAAAAATACCTCAAATTCCTAAAAACAGCTACACAATTTTAATCTGAACTTTGAACTTTTTTGGACTAGACTATTCAGACAAAACATATCCCAGTTATATAAGAAGTCTTATATCACATCTATGCACAGTTACAGTGAAGACATCCAGGGGAAAATAAAATTCACAAAAACATGTACAAATACGACACATTTCACAGGAAAGGGACGGCATACGTTACATAAAACATTACAAGACTGTTTAAAGAATTGGACATGTATGCTTCACATGAGTCTAGGGCTGGGTACCAATCTTAAATTTTTATTGAACTGACCAATGTCCTAAGAGACGGTCGAGCTTTGAAATATTCCTTGACTGATTCAGTAAACATGCGGGCATGCATACAGACAGGGGCATTGTATTTTGAAAAGCATGACTACATCGTGCATCACATAGGTGTAAAAATGTCCAAGTGGACAGAAGTAGGATTCCATTTTAATAGCCTTGACGCCAATAGCATGTGATGCAATATATACAGAAAGAAACTGCTGCCAGGACTAGCCATGCAAAGAAATTAATGAAACTCTTGAATATATGTAGAAAAAATTTAAACAGGACGTTGTTCAGTGTTCGACTGCAAGAAGGACGGCTCTCATCTTTAAAGTCTATTTATCATTACAAAACTTTTTCTAAAATCTCCATCCCCAGATTCCCCCTAAATCAATGCCTGAACTGTTTTTAACTAAGGGGTCCAAGAGGTACAGCAGCCATGTGGTAATATAAAGGATCAATTAATTTCTTACTTTTTATACACTTATTTGTTGATATATAAAAGAGGTGAGCGTCAAGTTAAACCTATTGTGGTAAACAGCTTTCTACTCATGAAAATGAGTTTGAGTCTGTAAACATGCAGAGGAACCGAAAGATAATCTTAATTGTCCATTTTAACAAAACAAAAATTACCTTTCGCTATCAAAAAGAAAAAAAATATCACCCAGGAACCGGTATCAAATTCTTGAACGATGCCCAGCCCTACATCAGTCACAGTGCAGGATAACATACAAGATGGCAAAATCTATTCATACAAAATTACGGTTCGGATCTCGGGCATTAATGAGGCACGAAAAATGTTTATGGCTTTTGTCAGCGCTGCCTAACATTAAGGGTTTGGCACATCACTGTATGTGAACAGTGCAAGTTGTGTTCATCTATAAAAATGTACTAAACAAAAAAGAAATCAAGAATTATTAGTAGCACCATTCTCCTACCACAGTGTGAGCCAATGTTGAAATTAAATATGAAATTTCCATGTTAGTGCAATCAGTGTTTAAAGTAGGGACAGAACGACATGACGTATTCAAGTACATCAATTTGCACGATAGCCATGTTTTACGTTCATCCACAAATATGGGGCCACATGATGAAAATGAGACTTTATACCAAAATCGGTCGTCAAAAGCGGCCCAGGAGGTTTACATTTAAAAAGCTTGTGCATATCAGTTGTGCTACTGTGGTAGGCCACTTCAGTTTTATAAAGTGTGCAGAGGACAATTTTATTAGGTCTTCGGTCATAGAATTTACACTTTTGATCAGGTTCTGGCTTTCTGGGATAAGCTTGATTTTACCACAGTGCGCTGCCAGAATCGATGCAATCTTTTACGTGGATGCCTTGTTCCAGCCCTAGCATAAAGTCTCATATTGAGAGTCCTCACCTCGGGTAAGTCCTAAACATTTGACCTGGTAGCTCAACTGTCCCCACTAGCATCAATATACTGTATCCTCTCACTGTCCTATGTACCCATGATGCCCTTTATTCCTTCATAATGCGACCAGTTAGCTGGTACATTGAGACAGCAAACTCTAACCTTCAGACTATTCCTTTACTCGGACTTAAAATACTGCATCCATTAAAAATTTAAGTAAACAGCACCAGAGAAAATAATTCTTGGCTAATCAGATTAATGCTTTAACGCTTGCTCCTAACATTATTATTAGTTAATTCAATTGCTTCAATTAGCTTCCATGCTTAATCGTGCCAAAACATTACAAATGAGGCAAGACATGTCTTCTACTCTGCTTTACCCAGCTAAATGATGTGTATAAGACAGCCAGATGGTTGCAAAAAAAAAAAAAAAAAGATATAAATGGATCACTGACTCAGAGCTGGCGTGATATGGCATGACTATCTGGTTGAAGCAGGAAAGTGTACAAAATGAATTCCCATAATAGTGTTGGAGTCAGTGCAGTCAATTCCTGCTTATGCAATTGGACTTGGTAGAGAGACAGGGGAGGAAATCATAGCATCAGTGACCAACACTAACTGTTTTTACATCATATGATTAAATTGATGTTAAAATTAAGATTTTTATTTTTTTTAATTTTTTTTTTTTTAAAGACATTGGTTCAAAATCAGAATCTGGTAGATGCTACCCTTTTAGCCTGCCTGCCTCAACATTAGTCCTTAATGATGAGTCTCTAGCTCCACTACTGTCCACTCTCCTTGTGGAGAACTGCCAGAAACCTCAGCTGAGAAGCTGCTAACAGAAGTCACTGTGGCAGAAGGTGGAGTAAGTGGGGGCAGGTTCGGCCACAGACTTGCCTCTAGAGGGCTCAGTGTCCCAGCAGCCCCACCAGGGAGGAGCAAAAGTGGAGAGCAGTTGTCCCCATTTAGCAATAACGTCTGGCTAATCAGCTGCTGGACAATATCGGCTTTCTTGCTCCAGTCAAACTCTATAGGGGAAGGCTGATTGGGAGAGGTAGATCCAGAAAGAAGAGGGCTGTCGAAGGCCACAGAGAGTTTTAAGCCTTTGTGGTCCTCTGCAGGATTAAGAGATGGAGGTGTGCTCTGTGATTGTGGCGAATCGAGGTTATCTGAACTAGAGCCTGCCTCCGTGTTGCTATTTCTCTCTTCAAAGGAGCATTCATGTTCTACCTTTACTTTCAACACTATTTCTCGCTCTTCAATTTTTTCTTCAAAGTCTTCCTCTGCATCACTGGTCTCTAGTGCCTCATAGATAGTGCAAAGGCCAGAAGGCGACATAGAAACTGTGGTTAAATTCTTCTGGTGGCTGTTTGGGTGCCTACCTTGTTGTTGCTGTTGTTCCAGCTCTAGTTGCCACTGCATGATCTGCTGCCTTTGCTTCAGCTCCTCCTGTTGCTGTTGAATTTGCAGGTGCAGCAGATCTCTCCTCTCTTCCTCTAGCTCCTTTTCTTTCTCCTTCTGGTTCTCCTGTTCAATCCCTCCCTCCATTCTGTTTTTCTCCTCCTTCTTCTCACCCTTTGTTTGCTGTAGCCGTCTCTCAGCCATTCTGCTATGTTGCTCCCGCCGCTGTTCAATCTCCTCTAGCTGCTGCTGATGTTGTTCTAGCCGAAGGAGTTGAATTTTGCATCCCGCGTTTGGCATCCTGGGAGGAAGATCAATAGGTAGACGGGTCACATGATCCACCCGTAGTACAGTATGGTGCTTGGGTGGCCGGGTCACGTGGACTGAGCACACCTTTTCCTGCTGCCGGGTACAGATGTCACTTCCTGTAAACACAGTAAATAGTCCAGTAGAAGTTTGTAAATATTAGTGAGATACCAGTACCAGGTATAAGTAAAATATTAAACAGTAAATGAAAGATGGAAAAAATTAAAGTTGGTAGTGGAGGACTACAGAAAGCAGGGCACATAAATAAAGCTCAGAAGGGAAAAGTCTATTCAATAAACATTAATCAAAGTGTTTGGTGAGAATTTGTGCAGTAGAATTTTTGTGCAATGAAAGCGGCCACACCCTGTATATGCAGTAACCACAGACTATTGTGAAAAAAAATTAAAAAATAAAGCTTGTTTCTTTAAACAAAACCCTTTAAAACAAGGCAACTGGATGAACACATGCAAGCACCATGCATATTACAAAAAGTAGCAATATGTGCAAATAGGAAGGAGGAGCTCACACTCACAAAAGCATGCCTCAAGCAAAAAAAACCCATGTGAACAGTAAGATCAGTGAGCAGATCACTGTGCTTTGTGCAAGATGAGCCAGTTTACAGGTCAACAATTAGGCGTCTCAAACTGGACAAACCCAAAGATTCCTTCTGCAAGTCAGTGTAAGTCCTCCATGAAAGCAGCTGACAACTCAACAATGGTTGGTGGACAAAGCATAGCATTTTTGTCAGCCCTAACTGGTGGGTCAAGATGAACAGCAGAAGAACCAAACCACATGGAGATGAAGGCATTAAAAAGGGTCAAAAGAGGGAAAGGACAACTAAGCACCTTGGTATGAATGAGATCCGAAGCCTCGTAGATCTCATGCTTTCTCCTTTCCATCTGGGCAGTTCAAGTAGGAGTCAGGGTAGGTGGGGGGAAAAAAGGCAGGGAGGGGTACACCAAAATAGAAATGGAAGCAGACTGGAATAGGAATGCAATGTCCGGACTCCAGGTTTCAATAAATGCAACATTAATTTATGACACGAAAGTTTGTTTTCGTGATTTATGTACTAAAAAGTGGTAAGGCTGCCACTATAGAATGCAACATTTTTTAGAAATGAAAAAGCATAATAAAAATCTATCATCCATTAGTTTAAAATTGCAGGCTTTAAATGGTTAACTCCAAGTGAAACAATCATACAGGCTTATATTACAGTGCATTCATAAAGTGTTCAGACCCCCTTACCTTTTTAAAAAAATTATGTTGCAGCCTGATAGGACAGTTGTTTAAATTCATTTTCACTCATTAATTTACACAGTACCACATAATAAAGTGAAAATTTTAGAAATGTGAGTAATTTATTTTTAAAAAGAAAATATTGCAATATCACATTTACTTAAGTATTCAGACCCTTTGGAACCACACTTGAAATGTATAATTCATACGCATACTGTTTTAGAACAAAGGACATGAGGTCATAGAAACTGCCTGTAGAGCTCAGATACCCTTTTCCACCAAAGTGAACCATGTGCTAATTGCCATCATCAAACCTTCTAAGAACCAGCTTTTGTTTTTCTATGGGCTAGAGTGTCACATCGTTACATCACTGTATACTGTATGTCCGTGTACATCTCTACTTTCCCAGCAATGCTAGTGGGGAAATAAATGCTAGCATAACAATGGCATACTTCAACATTGCTTTGTGAACAGGTCTCCTGGCTTTGCGAGTCTATTTTGGGACCAAACCATCATTATTAAAAAGCATTCGAGCTACCCATTGCATTGAGTCCATTTTTTAAAGATGGTGGTCTCAAACTTTTAATTAGATGCCATAATCGCACCCCCACCCCTTGGCGCAAGTGGTTCTTTGTGTTGGTGCTGCCGTGGTACCGTTTTTACTGTCTAAGGCCGGTGCTTTGGCTGTCTGAAAACAAAAGAAATCTGCTGCACTGTAGGTTCCCAAGAGCACAGTGGCCTCCACAATTCTCAAATGGAAAAAGTTTGGCACAACCAGGACTTTTCCAAACGCTCGTCATTTGGCCAAACTGACAAATGAAAGGGGGCGGGCCTTAGTAAAAGAAGTGACCAAGAACCCGATTGTCCTAGCAGGACTGTACTAGAAGGACAACCATCACTGCAGCCCTCCATGATCTGGGCTTTATTTCTTAGTGGGTAGACATAAGCCTTTTCACGGTGCAAAACACATTAAAGCTCGCTTGGAGTTTGCAAAAAAAGCACCTGAAGGACTCTCAGATTGTGATCAAGATTCTCTGGTCAGATGAAACCAAGATTGAACTGTTAGGCCTCAATTCTAAACATTATGCTTGGAGGAAGCCAGGCACTGCTCACTATTCAAATACCATTTGAACAGTGAAGCACTGTGGTTCCAACATCATGCTGTGGGGGTGTTTTTAAGCAACTTCTTCCAGGGACTGGAAGACTGGTCAGGGTTGAGGGGAAGCTGAATGGAGCAAAGTACAGATATCCTCATTTTTCAACATGACAATGATCCTAAGGACACAGCCATACAGATTGGTTTAGGAACAACTTTGTAAACATCCTAGATTGGCCCGGCCAAAGGCCGACATCTCTGGTCTCTGGACCTGAAATGGCTGTAAGCCAACGGTCCCCATCCCACCTGACCGAGATTGAGAGGATTTGTAAAGAAGATCGGCCAAAAAAAATTCCCCAATCCTTGGCAAAGCTTGTCACATCATACCGAAAAGAAGTACTGAGTGAAAACTTAAGTACATGTCATTTACAGACATTTCTAAAATATTGTTTCCATTTGTCCGTTATGGGGTACTGAGTAGATTAGTAGAATAGATTAATGAAGAGATTCATTTCAGGTACATTTCCACTTTAATATCAGTGCAATTCATCACCACCACTTAAAAAATATACTGGAAAAACAGTTGTGTTAAATATCTAACCTTTATTTAAAGCTAAGACAGTAGGTACTCAAAAAAAAAAAGAAAAATATATATTTTCACAACATTAAGGGTAAGGGTTAAGCAAACCCAATAGTGCAAAGGAGAAACAAGGCATGTGTGTGGAGGGGGTACACGAGTAAAAGTCAAGAACAACGACTTACAAACATATTGAGAAGAGTAAACAAAATACAAAACAATTAGTATTTGCATTAAAATGGCAAGATAAATACACAAAATGCCGAGCAATTCCCACAGTTCTTTTTCCTTGAATAATTTGTTAAGTTCTGTGACAAAACTCCACAATTCATGCCAGAACAAGGAAACATACTTTTTTTTTTTTTTTTTTTTAAAGACAGAACCAAAATAATCTTTCTAATTGCAAATAGTAGTAGTTATTGCACATACAGGACTTTTAAGCCATATATTGATAGGGTGCTATTAATAGTGTTAGGGAGTGGCACTGCCATTTTGAATGACCAGCCTCTTCAAATCTTTCATTTTTGGCATTAAGACAAACCTGGGAAGACCCTGACAGACAGCAAACACTGAAAGGTGCATGGGCAAAGTGTAGTCTATACATTACCTGTTAAGAAGCTATCAGTCTTTTCGCATATTGTGGAGTAGTATGAATGCGGCGTTTCAAGATCCAAGTCTTGTTGGTGCTCTGAGGCGGAAGAACCCTCCAAACCTGTGGCAGGGTGGACAGTATCTCTTGGTGAGGAAGGCTCTGGAAACTCCTCAGCAACCTTCCCACAAAGCATGTACTCCTGCTCAGAGTTAAGCTGAAGCTCTGCTTGCTGGTCAAGGTTATCAGCATTTGTAGGGGCACAGTCAGGTGTGAGGTTCAGTTCCTTAATAAGTGATGGGTCTTTGGCTTCATCTGGAAGTTGCTCTTCATTTTCGAGAGAAAAAATGCCTGGGCTTTTGATACAGCTCTCTGTCGTAGACTGGGCATTAGAATTAGAGGTGGTACACTCAAAACCATAGGAGGCAGCTGAAGTGGCAGACTGAGGAGTGTCACTACCACCACCTCCTCCTGTCTCAACACAGGCCTCCTCACATTCCTCCACCAAAGCTGCTTTGCTGTGGACAACTTGTGTGTTGTCAAAGCATTCATTTCCAGTGGAAGCAGGTTCAGTAGGGTCACTGATCTGCATGTCCCCTTCTGTGTCACTAGCCTCATCCCCAGTGGCAGAAGAACGGGAGGACGGTGCAGAAGTTGGCCCAGTTGACAGACCAGCCAACATATCTGCAGGTAGAGTTTCAGGTTCAGCCTCATGGTCAGATCTATGTATACCTTGATCTGGTACTATGTCCGGCAAAGCAACAGAAATTGGGTTAACTGGTGATGCCTGTTTTTGGTTCTCTAGTCCAGGGCTTATACTGCAATCTTTTGGCTCCTCAGGTGTGCTTGAGTCACTACAAGTATTGATGGTTAATTCTGGGCCAAGCAGAGAGTCTGACTGAGAAATTTGTTGGGAATGGGATTCCAAGCCATGTTTGAGGCCCATATCCATTTCTGCAGCATGCTCTAAAGAAGGCTGAGGTGAGCTTGAAACAGTATCCATAACAGCTGGGGACTGTGATGACAACAGATCTGTTTGAGCACTTCCAATATCCAGACAGGCTTGAACTGCTGGTTGGTTGGGGAATTCTGAGTAAGTTTGCCAAGGACTAGAAGGAGTGGGTACAAGGGTAGGATCTGGTTGTAGGGGCTGCATCCAGGCATCAGCAAATGGATTTCCTGCAGAAATGTTTATAGGGAGAATGGATGAAGGTTGCATACGGTTCAGGTTGTCCAACCTGTAGTCTTCCGCAAAGTCATCTTCATCTGCATTTCCATAACTTTCAAGACCGCTCTCCGTAACACCCTCACTCGCCATCTCCACGTCTTCATCTTCCTCTTCATTGTCATTGCATTGCCTGTGTGGATCATCTGTCATTTCTGATTCTACTTCCATATCATCAACACGATCATCATAGTCATCGTCGTCATCTTCTTCATTGACCGGAATATCAGGGAACTTCTCAAAGTCTGGAGATCCTGCTGATGCACCTTCACCGTCCGCACCTTTCAGGCTAGCCTCACCTAGATCATCCATACTTTCAGTGCCCTCTAAAACACCAGGAGCACTAAGCTCCGAGGCCCCCTGCTGGCTGCAGCTTACATCCTCAGAGTCAAATTCTGAGGGTAGGCCTCCTGCTCGCCATAACGAGCCAGCCAGTCCAGCTGAGCCAGGCCTGGATTCTTCAGTAGGCTGTGTACCACTCATTTCAGACACAGAGACCTGCTGACTGCCCTCCCTCTCCTCTTCCTCTTCAAAATTGCAAATGATTTGCTCTTGCTTCTCCACAACTTCCAAGTCCTTATGGGGAACTTGGGCAATAATTGGGACCTCAGTTGAAGC
>JAQQZS010000010.1:9243698-9255633 GCA_030068045.1 Platyallabes tihoni | reverse complement strand
ACATGTTTAATTTTTCACGCGGAAAGATGGAAACGTACTCACAGCGCCAAAAACTCGCGGTGAATCATGATGAACCGAACAGCTTGTTTGGTGCCACTGCAAAACAATCCCCCTCTCAAACAATGTCCCGTGGCGGGACGTTCCACCGCTCTGTTTTCCCGACGCTTTGTGCGCACACACTCACCGGTATTGGGGTATATAAAAAATTAATATAATAAAAAAAAAAACCACCGGTATTCGGTATGAAAAGGTATACCGCCCAGCCCTACACAATCCCCAACCACTATATGCAGTGCTGGTCCCAAACCTGGATAAAATGGGAGAGTTGCATGAGCAAGGTCATGTGGATCAGATGGTCCGCTGTGGCGACCCCTTGATGGGAGCAGCCGAAAGACTAACAATAAGTTTGTATTTGGCGAGCCAATCATGGCTACTCATCCGTAAGCGGCGAAGGCAGCCATTTCTTTATAAATATCAGAATTGCTGCATTTTTACGAGACAGTCTATTCCTCTCATCATCCCGAATGTGTGCAGCCACTGTCAGCCCACATGCATGGAGCGGTAACGTAAACCTGGGTTGCCTGTTTTTGGGCTCTTAAACAACTTTTTAACTCTTTGCAGAATAAGGCTCCAGCTTGGAGTGTTTCTGCTATAGGTAGCTGAGTGACGGTCGACTTGTAAGATTTAGGAGCTGCCTGTTCACATAACTTTTCACTCAAATTATTCACAATGCATTGTTCTTAAGTGTCGAATAAGGTTTGTTGTGTGACAGTTGTTGCCTTGTGTGGTTTTGGTTTAGGAAAAAAAACGTTGCATATTGCAAATCTGATGACTTTTGCCAAAACTTGGTGATATTCTCAATCATGTATTTTTATTTTGTCATCACAATAATATCGGTTTATGTCAGCAGTATACTATCTCTGGCTTGATCATCTGTCGTCATCATCTGCACCTGTTTGTCACTGGTTTGATGTTTTTCATGGTTGAATCATTTATAGGTCACTTTATTTTATATCATCAATTCAATTCATATGGGACCTACAGTCTACATACAAAAAAAAAAACATGCCTCTGAAACTGGTCAAGTGCAGGAATTGATCTGATTGAAAGAAAAAACTTCCCATAAATGAAAAAGTGCTTCAGGAAGACTGCAGAGCCATTTTCCAAGACTACATAAAAATATGAAAATATTAAAGTCTAGATCTTTGAAAGCAAAATATGAAGACATGTAGGGTGGCTCAAGGCTTTTGCACAGTACTGTAGGTCAGACAGACTGAGTTCAGAATAATTCAACTTTTTTTTTCTTTTAAAAATATCATAACTGGTTTAGTACCTGTGACTGATACTTGATTATAGAGGTTGCAGATTATACCATGTTGTACTTACATTGTACTTCTGGAAGAAGCTGAGGTAGCGAATCACCCCCACCCACACCAACAGGGTTGACGTTCCCAACAAAATCCCACACACGTCATAGGACGACATGTTCTGAAAGGGGAAAGAGCAGAAGAGCCACGAGGGTTGGTTATCAAAATCATCAGCCAAATTAAAAATATCTGCAGAAATATTGTCATTGTTGTTATTTAGATTAACTATAACTAAATATTTTAAAGTGACCTAAATCCACTCCATATTCTCTGACAAAAAGCCAGAGGAAAAGTACAACACCTGCGGCATGCAGAAAGAGTGCAACCATTTCAGGCTATCTTGATAAGAAAGGCTCTTTCTATAAAAATCTCTCATATTCTAATCAGAAAGTCTCATTCTTTATTAACTACCTTAGACTCGATGCCGATCTTTATGCAGGAGCCGACGATGGTGAGGAGATCACTGATGATGAGCAGGATGTACCAGCCGTTAATGAACTCCATCCTGTCGCCCCAACACACCGTCCGATTCAGTTTGCTTCTAAAGTACCGTACGAACTCCTGCAGAAGGAAAGTACTCGTATAAGCCACAGATTCTAGAACGTGTAGTTTATTCATTAAGGAAGATCTCCTCGTTAATTACTTGCTGAAGGAGGAATCCTCTGATAATGGAGCGCCCACAGAGCACCAGAGACAGGCCACAAATCAGAGCTACAACCACATCAAAGGTCACCCGGGCGTAGCCCTCAGCTAGACGAGAAGGAAGAGATCAAAACAAACCAAAACGTCAGCCTTGTGGAAAAAGAAGCACGTGTAGATGTTTTAGAAAGCAGAACAAAAAAAAAAATAAAAAATAAAAAAACAAAGGCAAAACCATGATTAATCAACTTTAAAAAGGTGAAGTGGAAAAGGCAAACAGCACACACAGCAATAGTTATATGAGCTCATTCCTGGCACAAGGAAAAACTGATCCAGACTGCACGGAATATTATATATCCATGCAAATCACAAATAAATATTATTTAAAACATTCAAAGCCAAAATAAGTATTCGTTCCATATTTTCAATATTAAATAATTATAATCATTTAATATTGAAAATATGGCACGGATATTTATTTTGGCTTTATTTTAAATAATATTTAAAACATATATAATATTCCATGCAGTCTGGATCAGGTTTTTTAAAAATTATTGTTATATGTCTCTTGACGAGATGAAAGACTCGATCAGAATCAATGAAGTAACAACGAAAAAAACTGTCAGTCTCACCGTGGCCGGACACACTGGGGTCTCGGCACTCTTGGATAGAGACCTGGTTATCCAGACTGATCTTTACCTTGCCGCTGTGAGCCTTATTGTCCAGGACGATCTGATCAGAATAAAATAAAAAAAAAAAAAAACAGATTTTATTCACGTACAGTAAAAAGAAAAGAAAAAAAAAGAAAAAAAATAGACCTGGCCTATCCCATTCAAATTCCACACAATGCCATTCAAATTCCTGCTGAGAGGAGAATTTAACACTTGCTCAAGAGGGACTGGCTAATTAAACTATCCATTAAAACCATCATGTCCATCATCTAGAAGATCGCTAACTAGTGGAACTGAGTCTGTGCTATAAATCGGAGCAAAACCTTATTGAACATGTTACTCTCAAGGGTGAAACGAAAATGCAGCACAAACTTCCACCACAATTGCTGAACACATCATTATTTCAACAAAAACAAATTTAATGCATGTTATCATTTCACTTAAACGATACTGGATATAATACTGTAATCCTACCAGAACACAAGGTTTAATCAGGTAAATGTCATGGTTGAAGTAGCTTTCGCATAAATATTCTTCGGTGTAGGACTGTGTAAATGTGAATGCAGAAGTGTTTTGCTTTCTGCTCAGGCAGCAGTTCCCGTTTTAGACATTTTTAAAAGAAATGGTAGAAAATATGACACTAAGCACTGGGCGGAAAAGGCGGCTCACCGTGATTACAAAAGTGTAGCAGTCTGGAATCTCGTTGTTTATGATAGTCTGGAGATTTATAGCCTTTAGCTGAAACTGTATTGTAACATTGATGAGCCTGAGAAAGACCAGATTTAAAAAAAATAGAAAAAAAGAAGAAGAAGAAGGACATCAAAACAGAAGAAAAGAAAAAATATGTATAAACAACAAGTGCAATGGGAAAACAGAACTGATTTTCTTGTTGTGTTTTACTTGTGACTCTTACTTGTGAAATTTAAGAGTAAAGTTTTTGTAGTCACTTTTTAAAAAGCCATCAGGTACGTTGAGCGGCGAGATTCCTACACATGCTATAAACAGAAAGAGAGACACGCAGAATGAAGAGGCATGTTAAAAAAAAAAATAAAAAAATAAAAAACCCTATAATCAAACATTTTCAAGCTTCTCGTCTGACATGAGCAAGGCACGGGTTCAAATCCCGGCCAGTGCTTCACTCCCAGCCTCTTGGTTGCAAGGTCGGATAAAAATAGGAGTGTTGTGTCATGAAGGGCAACAAGTGTAAAACCTGTGCCAAAATCAACATGTGCAGATCGGAAGATCTGGTGCAACAGAAAGAACAAGATTCAAAAAGACTACAGGAAAAAAAAAAAACGTTAGAAATTTAACCACAGGACATAGATTCTGAGAGTGAAAACTTATCTTGAACCAAAATGTGTCTGGAATTATGTTGACCAAAATATTACGGTTAATCTGCTGTGACTTAATTAAGTCTAATGCGAACATTATGGGGAAAATCTAACGGTCACAAAACAAAGATTAGGCCAGTTTTGGTACCTGTAATAACATGTGGGTCGATGGTGAAGGTGTCATTGGCTGGGTCGATGCGGCCTTTTTTATAATATTGCTGGCAGAGGGACAAAGCACTACCATTGTACCCCACTCCGTACACATACGCATAGCGTCCCACAGTGGTTTCCGGCAATTGCAGGTACTGAAAAGATGGAGACATGGAGGGTGAGGATGGTTTGGAGGCAGTGTGACAGGAATAAGAGAGAAGATTATAAAAAGCAAAGACAGTGTGGTGGTCAGTTAATGTGTGAAAATTATTCTCCTTGTTCCCAGAACCACACGCTCACTGTTTTAGTACTGGAATTCGGCCAGTATCGCTTCATGTGTTTGTCTTCTTCTCCTGATGCACCCATCGCCGGGAAGCAGAGTCAATCTGAACTCACAATTTGTTATGATGCAACTTCACCAAGTTTAAGTGATCTCTGATCATTCATGCTTTTTCCAACCACATTTCCTCCACTCATTTCTCGGTTCAGCACTACACTTCCAGGTTTTAATAACACACTGGTTTCAGCAATCAAGAGCTCTTAAATACAGTATTTGCTTATTTAAATGCAAATGTTGGGGGCCAGGCAGCCTATGCTATGTCACTTCCCTTTCACAGAAAAAGGATAATTATCCTGATTTAGGAACATTACATGTGAACTACAATGTCATTTCTGGTTAATAAGAACAATGTACACACATTCACTAACTTTATATAGCGGCATAAAACTGACATACTGTACCATGTTACTGAAGAAGGTTTAAGAAAGAGAAACAGTAACCGGTTTAAACCTAGACATGGCTTAAAAGATGAGCCTTACAGTAACAGAACTCAAGCACTATTCTTAGATCTTGGTCAAAATTTGTTTGTGTATCTACACAGCCAAGTTTATTTTTTTTTACTTGGTATTTAAGATCTTGATTAACTAGACTGAATAAGTTACATTACAGCTAGAAGCATATTCAGCAATATCTCTAGTACATCTGTGCATCTGGGTACATCTAGGTCTCACTGAAACGTAAAATTTCGAACAGTTTGACGTTCGGTTCACAGGAACATCCAGGAGTATTATCTACAGTATATGAGAAAATGTATTTTCCACCGCAAAAAATTCAGTGTCAAATTCTCGGTTAATTACACAAGCATTGGATTAATTAAATGGTTTCACATGAATTATACAATATCATAATCATAATGCCTGTCAGGAATTTAGTCCCATACTAAACAGCCATGCAACACTGTTTCTCTTTACACTTCTACACTCGCAGACAGAGATTCCGGTTCCTCTTAAGTCTATAAAGAAGTCTTTCAAAAAGTCTATAAAGACTTATTCCTCATTTCTTATCAATTACTTTTTCTTTGGCATGCTGATCAGTTTGTCAGACATCTAAATCTATACATGTATATTTTTGTAAAGGACAAAATATATCATTATAAACTTTAAATGATTCAACAAATCCATACCAGAAAATAGTGCTGCATAATTAATCGCATTAAAAAAAAAAGCACTGGATACGAACCGTATGAAATTATCTAATAGTAAAAGGATTAAATTTATTTCTGAAAATATACAAATTTATGTATAGTTTGTCAATTTCTGCATTTGTTTAATTTTTTTTAAAAACACAAATATTGGCAAACATCATTTTAATGTGATGGTTTGTGCCATTATTTGCTGTAAATACATTTAAAAGCTAAATGTTAAGTTTACCACATTTTAATCAGTTTAATCTTGCAAACATTCCTATTTGTTTTATCGTCAAATCATGCAGCCTTAAGAGGAAGTCTGAATTTAGACTTCAGACAGCAGGAAGCTTAAATGCAGGTGGCTGTTCTTTAGCCCCTGGTTTATTATGTTCATGTAAAAACATTTAGTGAACCATTATCTCGTCATAATTTAAACATATTCAACATTTTAGTAATACTGTACTCAGGAGCCTCAGGAAAAGTCAAATAATGCTATGAATGTTAAATATGCAATGTGTCCTTTAGTATTTAAACAACTACTGATTAATGAGACATTTATGACAGATGTTTATGCTCTTTAAAATGATATACACATAATCCTGCACTCTGAGGTAAGAGCAGCAATGTACAGTAAGTGTGACATTTACACATGCTGTCAATGTCATGTGATTCTGGTACGACTGAAACCTGGTGAAAAAAAAAAAAGGAGTTCACTGTATACATGTCTATAACTGCTCCCACAGAGGCACATCAAGACAATCCTGAAAACAGACTAATGATACTGGTGTTACAGTAGCATTCCCCCAAAACATTCTGCTATAATTAACCACTTACACAGACCATACCGGGGTTGGACAATGAAAATGAAACACTGGCCGATTTAGTGTTGGAGGATTTATGGCTAAATTTGACCAGCCTGGTGGCCAATCTTCATTGATTGCACATTCCACCAGTAAGAGCAGAGTGTGAAGGTTTAATTAGCAGAATAATAGCACAGTTTTGCTTAAGATATTGCAATGCACACAACATTATTGATGACATAGAGCACAAATTGTTGGTGCGGGTCTCGCTGGCACATCTGTGACCAAGACAGCAAGTCTTTGAGATGCATCAAGAGCCACAGTAGCCAGGGTGATGTCAGTAACTGTGGACGCAGGGATGTCTGGGTGCTAACCCAGATTGTATCCAAAAAAAAAAAAAAAAACATAAAACCACAGCTGCCCACCTCATTGCAGAATTAAATTTCAATGGTTTTCGGTTTCAATGGTGCCAGCAGCAAAAATCTCTTCACTGTCTTTCCTACATCTGGGAGAGTTACGGTGTGGAGAAGCCCCAAAGACCCGTACCACCCAGACTGTTGCATGCCCAGAGTGAAGCATGGCGGTGGATCAGTGATGGTTTTGGCTGCAATATCATGGCATTCCCCAGGCCCAATACTTGTTTTAGATGGATGCATCACTGCCAAGGACTACCAAACCATTCTGGAGGACCATGTGCACCCAATGATTCAAACATTGTATCCTGAAGGCGGTGCCGTGTGTCAGGATGATAATGCATCAATACAGACAGTAAGACTGTTGATAGAGTGGTCTGATGGTCTGCACAGTCACCAGATCTAAATATTACTGAGCCACTTTGGGGTGTTTTGGAGGAGCGAGTCAGAAAACTCCACTAGCATCACCACTGTGGAGGACTTGTATCTGTCATTCTCAAGACGCATTGAATTGCCGTATTGGCCACAAAAGGAGGCCCTACACCATGCTAATGAATTACTGTGGTCTAAAACCAGGCGTTTCAGTTTCATTGTCCAACCCCTGTACATGGTTCTCAAAATTTATGTTACATGGATAATAAATTTATGGTAGAATAAAAAGAAGAAGAAAAAAAATCACTATAGCAAATACAATGTGTTGTATGAACATTGAAATAAATCAACACACACAAGGCTGATCTTTGGCAGATGCTGATGAATATTAATGTCACGTGACAAGGTGTCAAAACAAGATGTCAGAAACCTAAACGAGTGAAGATTTTTCTTGGCAGAATTCGCCAAAAGCTTGCGTCTTTTTTGTGATAGTTGGCGCTGAAATCATAATGAGATCTCGCATCATATGATCCCAGTGCCATGGAAGGGAGGTTGGGCCTAATTACCAAACTAAAAGTACAGGCTGCGCAAAATTTGCTACAAATAGTTTTATACATAGATGTGCAAAGCCAAGAAAATAACAGTATCACTTATTTTTATTAAAATATTTCTTATTTATTGTGTATTGAATCAATCTTTAAAATGTCCATATAGAACATTAACTTACTTACCCTGAAGAATAAATGCAACAAAGTGCACCAGCGTAACATACATTTTCTGGATATTCAATTCTATTTAATTCAGATTTAATTGTATAGCGCTTTTAACAATTGTCATTCACACAAAGCAGTTTGATACAATCAAGAGGAAATGAAGGAAATTTATATGAAATGTAAAGAATGTGTATGAATCAAAAAATGGATATAAAAGTCAATTTTCAGAAGGCTCAATTTATAGACCAGCATTATGTAAAGAAAATAAAAAGATTCTGAGATTTGAGATCATGTAAAAGCTTGCTGAAGTTGCATCATGAATGCATCGACAGGAGAAATCAGAGCAATGTTTAAAAGTGAAAGTAAGAGCATTTTGACATGCACACAATGTGACATGGTTTGGGAACAGCTGCGTGACCATAAGAAAACCACTTGTTAGTAAAAATAATCGACAAAAATAATTGTTACCGAGCATCAATATTGGACTTTGGAGCAATGTTAAAAAGACATGTGGTCTGATGAGTTCAAAGTGACCCTATTCCAGAGTGATGGATGCATCAAGGTAATAAAGGAAGCACATGAAGTGATGCAAACATCACACATAGTGGACATCGTACAACCCTCTGGAGGCGGCGTTATGATCTGGGGTTGCTTAGGTTGCTCAGGTCTAGGCTCAGCAGCGTTATGTGACAATAAAAAGTCAGATGACTGAATGACAATAAAAAGTCTGGTGACTACCTGAGTGTCCTGAATGACCAGGCTATCATAACTGGAGGAATATTCCAAGAACTGTCAATGAGTGACTCTGAGATCATGAGGAGAGACTTTCACACATAAATTGACCACCACATACGCATTTCAATCAAAGCTAAAATTCAGCCAAAAAAAATATTAGGGTTTTTGGCCAATCAGTGTATAATGGATCCGCATTTGGCGTTTCTTCTACTCTTAACATTTAACCAAGTTAAAAGACAAACTTACTAACTTGCTTAAGTGGTTAACACCGAAATATATGCATCACGTATATTTGTCAGTAGTTCTTACCTGTTCGATTACGTAATGGATGTTATCGTAGACGTCGCTCTGCGTGTACACTGCCAGCGTGTCGTCTGAACCGTCGCTGTAGTCTTTAAGGAAAAGGTGTTTAAAGGAGGCTGTGTTTTCTTCCTTAAATGTCACCACCATCTGGTTACTCAAACCAAACAGTACTAACTGTAGAGAGGAAAAAGTAGAGCCGTTAATCACTCCGGTATAAAAGACGCATTAATCCGGAATGTAAAATGGTGCAGCAATGGTGTTTAACTAAAGTCCTAAAATATTATATAGGCGTGATATTTTTAATTAAATATCAAAGAAGTCATGACTGGTTCTACTGATCAGTGGATGTGAACAGCTCTCGTCGCTCACCTGAACTGTCACTATGATGATCTTTAAGATCTGCAGGACCAGTTTGAATGGCTTTCTGCCCTTGGCATAGTACTTATCACATGGGCTCATGAAGAAATATTTCAACTTCCTCCTCAGTTCCTCCTCTTCCTGATCTGTGGAAACCCAGGCCCCTATCCCGGGGTACAATTTGGAGTTGCCATGGTCGATGTTGCAGTCATGGGAACCATAACCAGTCATTGGGGACAGCAACCGATCCCTTTCTAAGAAGAAGAAAAAGAAAAGAATAAAAAAAAAAGAGGTATGATAAGAATCAGCTGAGGTGTAATCTAATCTCCTTCAACTACTTGTATGTTTGACAGCTTTTACTTTGTAACATGCCAGAGATGACTTTAGTGATTAAGCAATTATGTGGAAATGTTAATATGTCCATGAGTGAAAGGTATTATGAAAGGTCAGGATTACACAAGTGACATCGTTATACAGTAACTGCCCCTGTAACTAACTATCACTGGGAGACATCTAGCATGCATGTATAGGAAATGGACGCAGAAAATGATAAGCCCTCTTCCTATGTAAACATTCTCTTTGTCCATGGTAAGACAGGAGCAAAATACTAAACGAGTCATTACAGCAGACTATTATTTACGGTATGTATATGTTGCAGTCTGCATATTCTAGAGCCGTTCCATTTCTCGAGGCGCTGCTGTCAAGACACCGAGTGACGCACGAGGCATCACACATCTGTCACAACGCTCAACCTCCAGGCAGCCAGAGCCCAGTGTGGGGTGGGAGACTTTTAATTTGTTGCCCAGAGGCACACCAATTAATTTAATGTCTCTTCAGTATGTGAACCTCACATCCATATGAATAAACTTGTGGGGGGGAAAAAAAAAAAAAAAAAAAAAAAAAAAAGAAAATCCCTACCCACGTCAAGCTACGTCAAGATATTGTGTCTTACATTGTGCTTCTATAAATGCTGCTTTTTATGCAATTTATGCTTCTATCAAGGTGCATGGACAAAGTTATTATTAATTTAGTTGTCTAGTCCATCTAAATGACCTTCAAGTTTAATTTAAGGTTATTCACATCAAAAGTGCATGAATGGTGCATGAATTATAGCATCATTTTCTAGAATCCCAAAAAGTAATTACCTACTCTAGCTATTTCATGTCCAGCTATGGGTTATTCCATCATCAAACGTATTTAACAATAAACTGATAAAATATCTTTAAATTATTTAAAGTATGGTACTTGCATTCTGTTAACACTCAAAAATTAAAACCAGCCTATCAGACAAAAGCAAAAACATTTGGTTTAGCCAAATCTTTGGTACATCAAGAAGGTGTTGTGTGCCCAGAAGACGTGAAAACAGCTGTGGTGGTTGACAGAATAATTTCCCTGGTGAGGAAAAGTGTGGCACCCTCCAGGACATAGTTGTATATGTTGTCTATGTACCAGATCCCTATATAATTCAAAACAGGGACAATTAACCACAAGATGTAAAACATCTACATTGCTGGAACAATATCCTATGGACAGATGGAAAAATATAGAGAAGAGAAGGAACAGTTTATAATATAAAAGCTACCGCCTCATTTCACAGTGTAGGCATGTACAGTATGGCTGCCAATGGAATTCCTCTTGTATTTATTGATATTGTGACTGCTGACAAAAGCAGAATAATTCATTCTGAAGAGCCACATTATCAGCTCTGATTGAGCCAAACGCTTTAAACCCCTAATTTGATTTGAATTTTCACAGTGAAGACAAATAATGACTTTGAGCAGCCTTCAAAAGCAACCAAGATTTTCTCTAAGCAAATAAAAAAAAGGGGGGGGGGATGGTATAAAGGGACAAAGTCAATCACCTGACCTTAATCCAACAGAGCATGCAGTTTCTGAGGGGCAAAAAGCCCCAGAATAAGCAGGAACTGAAGACAGCTGCAGTAAAGGCTTGGCAGAGCAACATCGGGGAAAAAACCCAGCATTGGTTAAATCTAAGGGTTCCATGATTTCAATGACTGCAAATTATTTTCAACCAAATATTGCAAATTATAATTACATTTATGAGTACATTAGATCGTCTGATTACTTTTTCCCCCTTGATAAAAGGAGAGACACATACAAATGCACAGGTCTCGAGCACCAGACGAGAGCCAGACTCTCTTTTTTCTCTCTCTCTTTTTTTTTTTAATGCAGTCTTGAATAGTCCGGCGGAGGCAGGCATCCACATTTCTGGCAAGTTTTTGTCACTCATTTTCAGTCCGGTCCCTGTACCTGAGCAGTTTCAGAGGAATGTGCTTGTATTTTGCTAAGCTACACAGTGACATTTGAATTATTCAGGCATTTAAAAAAATAAAAATAAAAAAAAATAAAAACATCTAACTAAAGACATGAACCAGTGAGAAAGATGATGGCAGGACCAACGTTGTCACTACTTTTGAAAGGTGTAAATTTTACAGGGCCCGAATTATGGGAATGACGTCGCAAAAATGTAGAACTCATAAAATTATCTTATTATTCGTCACAAACAGTCTATAACAACCATGATCTTATGAATCTGTGCCATCTCTTGGCCTATGTGATGCATTTTTTTAAATGATATACATATATACATATATATAT
>JAQQZS010000010.1:9228439-9243598 GCA_030068045.1 Platyallabes tihoni | reverse complement strand
CACACACACAAACACACACACAAACACACACACAAACACACACACAAACACACACACAAACACACACACAAACACACGAATGCAAAAACTGTCTAAAATGCTTTTTTCTTTTTACTTCATCTTACACTTCACATATGGACAGATGGAGGGGAGGGTTTGTAGGTTGGATCTCTCAAATATGAAATTAATAGAAATATCAAATAAATCTGAATATTGTGTTAAAGGTCATATGTAATTGTTGTATGTAATAGACCACTTGTGATGGCAGGTAATGACAAGCCGTTTCGCTGGCTATCAGACCTGTGGGAAACACTGTGCTCTATATTGCATGTCAAAGTAATAAATCATGGTAAGTGGAGTGCACGGTTGAGAAGTACCACTTCACAAGTTGCACAGATGAAAGTGAAATAATTTGTCCTAAAGCAGTTCAACACGCAAAGAAAAAGAAGAAGAAAGAAACCTTAGATTAGAACAATCACACATGCAACCCAGAGAGGAAGGGAGGGCAGCACGTCTTACTGAAGGTGTAATAAATCACAGCCCCTATACACAGCAACACCAAAAAAGAGAGAAAATTAAAGTGAAACCCAAAACGTTGCAAAAATGAAGAGAATATTCAACAACCGGACAATGATTCCTCTATAAAAATGCTTTTAGTGCACGAGTCAGAATCAGTGTGAAGCATTCATGAGGTTCCTGTTCACAATTCCCAGCATAACGCTTAAAAGCATATCAGCAGATCTCTCAGTGACTAACATTACTAAGAGGATTAAAATTAACAAGAGGATTTAAATTGCTTGTCAAACCATATAAACTTTTGGCTAATCAGAAAGCATCTGTGACAGGACTTAAAGAGTTGACACGTCTTCTCAACGAGACTAAATTCTTAACCATCGGAGAACATGCAGGCGTTTCTAGGCTGCAGTCAAGGCTGCGAGTCTGATGTTAAGTGATAGAGTCAATCAAGCAGAGATAAGTAAAATGGAAAAAATCTCATCTGTCCAGCTTTTGTGTGCGTCACTGATTCAGTGTTCTCTGTTTAAAGACCCACGCTTCTGCTGCCAGAGAGATGCACGAGTGTAACGATCACAGGTCACATCTAGGCCCGTCAGTCAACACTGGGCCTCCCAAAACGACACACACCCATACCCACACCAGCCGAGACTAAACAAAAAATAACACAACACACCTTCACCACAAATTGCAGCTCTGCTCTTCACTGAGACAGACGTACGGCATGATTATAGGTCATCAACTAACACCACAAAGCGCCTGATCTGCTTGGACTGTCAGGTTTGCTTGGTAATGATGATCCCAAACCACACAGAGACTTGCAGAGACGGAAGGGGTACAAAAGACAACAAAGTGAGCTCTGGTTTGATTTTAGACCTACATTTATCACAAATCGAAAAGCATGAGACCAGTACAATGAAAACCAATTCAGTTTCTATCACTAATCCATGGGCATGCATATACTCTGCATGTGTGTAGTGGGATATACTGTGTCATATCAGACATTATGGCTGACAAAGCTGAAAAAAATTGCTTTAGATATTGTGTTGAAAGAAATGATCCACACACAGGAATCATGACATGATCACAATATATACTGGAGGTTTGCTAAGCTGCCAAGAAGACAGAAATTTTTTCTTTTTTTACATGTTTATATTATATATTTGTTTATAATAAATGGACAGACATTTGATAAATATGTAAAATTTTTTCCAATAAATAATTAATCCCATTTTTTTTTTAAATTACAAAATTTTGACATCATCTGCTTCCAGTATGTTTGTAAAAACCTACACCCAATCCTAAATATCAGACAATCACATTAGGATATAATTTATCATGACATTGATATTACACTGCCGTAGAGCCCAGCTCTAATATTAAGACATTTTATTGATACAAAAATGAGCCATTTTTTAGCTAAATGTAACTAAAACACTGCTTGCAGAGATCCATATGAAGTCTACCATTTTCAAATCAAACACACACATTTGAAAGATTTGGTGAACCCAAGTCCACAAAACATTATTTTTTTATTCAGTCTATTCTCTTCGGATAAAGCTCCTGACAGGTGACAAAAAAGAAAAGAGAAAATTGTTTTCAGCAAGTAAAGTGTTTTTTGGTACAATCTGCCTTGACCTAGATTCTACAACGTTTCTGGAAGTGTACTGGAAGTGTATTCTTCTGAAAGATATTCCCTGAATAAGTGTTTTGTCAGTAATAGGACAAAGTCTGAAGACTGTGCTCGCCGAAGCATATTTACCTCATTTTAACATCATACACCATAAACAGAAAAAAAAATGTGTAAAAAAAAAATAAAAAATTTACAAAACACTGTTTCAGCAGCATGAAGTCCAGCAGAATATAATAAAGAAATACAATAATACAGGGGGCGTTCAGACTTTTGGCTGTGCAATTATGTGTGTGTGTATATATATATATATATATATATATACACACACACACACACTCATTATTGTGAATTATTGTGTGTACAGTTCCCACAGACGGATGAGTGTCTGAGACATTTAATCTGTCAGAGGAATAATTTACGAATGTATCGCCTTAGAGTCTCATTTTTACGCCTTCATTCACGCGAAATTTCATCCTGGTTTGACTTTGACGCCCCTTGTAACACCTTTATATTAGGATGGAATAAATTCTAATCATGAATAATCAAAATTAGATATGGAAAAAACATAAATAAATAAATAAATAAATAAATAAAATTTGGTTTAAGTTCCATACTTCTGGTGTGACAAAAATTAGTTAGCAGATTTAAGAAATATATTAAAAAAAATATATTTTTTAATTGTGCGATTTATATTATGCTTTTCAGCAAGTGACAAGCTGGTCCTAGTTAGAAGTAGGGCTATTTGCAGCCCAGGTCACTAGTGACTAAACCGTTTCAGACAGGTTATATAAAAGTGTTACTGAATCATGGCACAATTGAGTTTAGCCCACAAGATAAAATGCATGCTCATCAAAACCAACTGCTGAGTCTTAAACGACCCACAGACCAGGCAGAAAAGATGACATGACTTTTCACATACATGAATAACTCACTCATTAACACACATGTAACTGTGCGGTTAACTGTAGTGACCCGAGGTTTCCCAATTCTGCTGCTGCAGCTGTCCTGCGTTGCACATTTTAGTATTTTCCTGACCTCATGAAATAAATCTAGTGTGTTGAAAAAACAAAAATCACGAAATGTTCGGATATTCGATGGTTTTAAAATCTGTGTGAAATTTAGACGCCGATTGTTATTAAGAGCAAATTTAGTACAACAGCAACAAAACTTGCATTAGTCTTTATGCGACAAAGGCTTTTTCAGTGCTTCTTTTTATAAACAAGGTTAATGTGTCATATGAACTGGATTAGTTTTACCTGGCAGGATGCTGTAATCTAAGTATTACCACTGGATTATCCAGCTCCCTTTAACAATGACTGTGGTGTGTACAAGCTGGAAAAGTAATAATTCTGAATTGAGCTAAACCTCACCAGACTGCACTTACTAAATCTGACATTGTGCATTGCTCCACACAATGATGTTTTTGTCACACTGGTCCAGACTCTATCCTGTTTATTTCAGCTAGAAGTTGCAATGAACAAACTTGTGAATGTTATAGTATATACACCTGCATTTTGGATAAAGGGTCAAAAAGAGGGCCAAAGATGTTTCTAGGCCACTTTTGGTTCACTCTTTCCAATAAAGAAAGTTTTTATTACTCTGCTTAAGAAGCATATATAATTATATAATTTTCGGGGGGCAAACTATTAAAGTATTTTAGTAGATTAAAGAAAGCATTTGAAATAAATGAACAAGCTGAAATGAAAAATGTGAGAAAAACAAGCCCTAGTTCAACGACTACAGTTTGCATAACTTGTTTAGCTACAAGCAGCTCATTATTGACAAAGAAGAGGTTTCACAGTATATATGACTGTGTGTTTCTGTGTGCTATTCCAGTCAAACTGGGACTTGTAATGACTTTTCTTGTGAATGAAGGCGTAAAACTGATTGACATTTACAGAAGACTTCAAACACAGTAAAGTGATTAGACTCTTAGCTGCAGAAAAACATTTAAATGGTGCAAACATTTTAAAGAAGACAGTAAAATAAAGATTGAATAAAGATCCCGGCAGAAGTGCTTTACGTGAACATTAAGCAAGTGGAACATTTGATCCTTGAAAATCAACGGACAACGAATAACGTCAATGGCACCAATTCATGGAAAAAGACATGTCTCTAGGAACTGTACACACAATCATTCATTAACACCACTTGCACATTACAGGACCACGGTTGGGAATTATTGACACATTCTCCGTACAGTCCTGACCTGGCTAATCATGGCTCTGAGAAATTCTACCTTGATGGAACCGAAACATTAGTGTAATGTTGGGTTAAGTTCATTAGTTCAGAAGGGGATAATATAGAGAAATGAAAAGTAGTTTTTACTCTCATAACTGCGTTCTGTTATTCTGCCTAATCATATGTATAACTGAAGCATCTTTTTTGACAATAATCAGTTGCCTTTGGCTAAACAATGTTTATATACTTTATTATTATTATTATTTAACTTATTTACAGCTATGAAAGAATCAGTAATGATTAGATGTTAAAAGGTGTTAGTTGTCACCATTTAGTCATATTAATAAGTAAATTGATATAGCTAGACCTTTGGACACAAATGTGTAATCACTTGATACATTACACCGGGTTAGTTCTTTCCTTTCAGAAAACACTTTGCATTTGTTTGTTTGCTTGCTTGCTTGCTTGCTTTTGATGTCAACTGTGCATTCATGCACCTAGCTGGCACATTTCCTTCTTTAGTTTGCTTACACAGCTTTATTTAATGATCTGCATTAGATAGCTATACAGTGGTGCTTTTAAAATGAAACTGCACTGCAACTCAATCATGTGCATTTACACGACTTCTATGCCTTTGATGTTTGGCCACGAGCTCCAATCATCTGAGCGAGAGATCACAACTCGTACAGCTGACTTACCGGAGGAGTCGTGAATGACGTTATTTTGGTCCACCACGGCCATGTTGGCAGCGCGAAAGAAACATCCGACATAAAAAGCGAATCTGGGTCACGATACATTAAAATAAGAGGGAAAACAAACCCCGTGCTAATACACAAAAACAACAAGCTCGCGCTGGGTGTTGCTCGTGTGCGCGCAAAACAGCTCGGTCGGCTCAAGCTGTGTTCTGAGAATGCTCGCGCTTCCTTCCATTCAGCGGTCATGTGACCACGCGCACGTGACGTGCGGCAACCTTCCATTTCCTTTCACTCTTCTGGGGACCTGTGTTTGTTAGCTCAGGCTATTTCTTCACACTCACTGTGTAAAAGTTTAAAATGCTCACTGTTCGTAAAGTTTAGGCAAATATTGTCAGGGGAAGAAGTTAGCTAAGAAGTTACTTTTAGTCAAAGGGTACCTAGAGGTTTCCAGGTGACTTCACTTGATAATTTGCTCTCTGTGCAATGAAAATATAATAAATATTAATAAAATAGAAATAAACAGACCAAAACACGGGCAGCAGTGTGGCCTCACAGCTCCAGGGTCTGGGTTCGATTCCCGTCTCTGGTCTGTGTGCATGTTCTCTCTGTGTTTGATGGTTTTCCTCCGGGTACTTCAGTTTCCTCCCACTGACCAAAGACATACAGAATAGGCTAATTGTCCTTCCCAAATTGCCCATAGTGTGCATGTGTGTGTGTGCTGCAATAGTTTGGGGTGTACCCCACCTCATGCCCAAAGCAACCCTGTAACAGGATAAGTGGTTTATATGAATAAACTGAAGGAAGACCATATCACTATTTTTACCCCTGACCATCACACCCATGCGTGCGCCTTCTGAAATCTAAAACCAAAAGCACAATTGTACAGGATGTCATTGTACACTATATACTTATAACTGTCATTCCATCCATCTATCTAGAAACCTCTGTAGTCCAACAATGGATCGTGGAGGCCAATGGTGACCAGTGTATTCATTCCCATTTTTAAGAACCTCTGGTCAACATTCACACGCGCATTCACACACTACAGGCATTTTGGGAACGCAGTTAGCATAATTTGCATGTTTTTGGACTGTGGGATGAAATCTGAGTACATGGAGAAAACCCACCAAACACAGGGGAACATGCACACTCCACACACACACACACATATATATATAATCCCACCTAGAGCCCTAGGTGGGAATCAAGACCCAAGACCCTGGAGGTGCAAACGACAGTGCTAGCCACTAAGCCACGGTGCCGAAACTACTTTAATTTACTAGAACTATAACCAAACTTGTTTCAGCACCACAGTGCGCAAAAAGCCATCTTTACAAACACTTGGTTGTCCAGGATCAGAGTGATGATAGATGTTCACAAATCTTTAACTTTTTATTGTATTTCATGATAGCCAGCCGAAAGACCAACAACAACACCACATTATTAAAAACCAAAACCTCATCAGTCACACACAAGACAATCCTGTACGTCTTGAACCTAAACAGTGCAAGGTATTATATTTTCTTTAATTACAGTACATAATTTACTTTATTAATTATTACAGAATAAACAGAAAGCATTCTCAATAATATCCATGCCTCATTAAGGAACATAAATTAAAGAAAATTACAGTATTTTTTTTCCTTTAATAAAAAAATTGTACAGCTGCAAGTATGGAACGTGATATGATAAGAAGAAGTGAAAGTTAGTAGTAAACCAAGCACTGGGGTAACACTGCTGCACGCTGCTTCTCAGTCTGGCATTATACGACGAGGTGTAAGTTACCAAAAAAACAAAACAAAACAAATACACGTACACTGTGCACCTTTAAGGTGGAGAAACTACATTACCTTTACTTGAACATGTAAAGGCTTAAGACTCTTCAGAATGTACTATATTTACTCCCTGTTCAAACACTTACAGTACAATTACAGTATAAATAAACCATTAGATCATGAAAATACTCAGTGTAAATGATACAGTGACTTTACATTTTTCTCATCGTAGTATATGCGTATGTAATGAGGAAGTTATCGGGTAAGAAATGGTACAGTACCTTGTAGGGGTGTTCAAAACTAACCTGTACTGTATGTGCTATTCGACATCTTAAGTGTTCACAATTAAAATATTTAATATCTTTAATTTATACAAACCCCTAAATCCGTGAATGTTTTTAATTAAGGAGTTAAAACCGTCATCCTGTAAAACACACCATAATTTTCACCCTAGTGTTACGACCCCCGGTCTAGCACCCACGGTTAAATATTGAGTCCTACTTTAAATTAATTTAGATCTCTTGCTAACTAAAATTCAAAACTGTAAATGGTGTTGTCAAGTGACATTGTTATTAAACCTCTGCTATTACATCACTTCCTCAGTCACACACCCGAACTTTCTCCCTAAACCCCGGTTGAACCCTTGCCTTGCTGGAATTTTAGTATCAAGCAATTTTCCTGACAGAGCTAAAAACTGTGCTGCCTTATCTACCATCCAAAGTCTTATCACGAGCAATGACTGCTTCATCAAACTTAATCATAAGTGTGGTTCCTTTATGCCAGTGCACTGTGACTTTGGCTGGGAATCCACTGTGGGTCAAAATGGCCTCCACAATGCCTCCTGTGAAGGCCGCGCAGTTCAGCGTACTGTTCTCTTTCGGCACAGAGATGTACGCGTTAATTAGGGGCTCTTTCTCAATGATGTAGTAGGTTTTGTCATCGTCGTTGGCCTGCTCCAGTTTATCCGCTTCCTTCCCAAATAGGGCCTTCCATACATTTACCTAAATGATGAGAGAACGAGACAGAGAGACAAAAATAATCAATTGAGGTCATGCAGGATGTTCAGTTGACTTGTTTTCATTATCTCACTGGGTTTTGAGCTCAGTGACATTACAACAGCAACAGACTGCTATGGTTGTGAAGAACACAGGTTGATACATTTCCTGCTGTAACTTGGAATCTACCTATATGAAATCTGGTAAAGATTAAAACACTGCAGGGAATGCTAAAAATAATTTATGGGGTGGTGTGATGTGGCAAGACATTGCAGTACCTGTTAACACATGATGTGTTTTATCTTTTTTATCCTTGCAATTACTTAATACATACTGTAAGTAACATTACATTACTGTTGAAATCATCTCCCTTTGGGAATGAAGTGCAGTCATCTATTTTAACAGAAACAAACTAACTTTCCACAATAACACATTGTAGACTCCAGTCACGCTACACATATTTTGTATAGAAGAACAGCTGCCTAGAGCATGTGTTCTTGCTGATATGGGAAAAAAAGGGGCTCATGTGATGTGGACATTTTAAGCATAACAACTCTTTTGCAGCCAAGTTCTAAGGGGTGGGAACAAGACACTATGTTGTGGCCATGACTTACTGGAATGGAAACAAAATAGTATAATGCATGGCCACAGGCTACCATGTCGTAGTCCTGATTTAAGAATGTGTGGTAATGAGATCTTTCTCGCCCCAGATGTGACAGGATAATTGTTATTTTGGAGTTATGCTGTGTGTCAGTGAGTAAATAAAGGTAATCATACATCTATACTAACAGTTACAAATGAATTTGTCCATAGTTTACAAGATGCTAAATGCCATGAGGTTATTAAGTTGTGGTCACAACATAGTACCTGGTGCCATGCATTGAACCATCTACTTTTCCTGTGTTATTAAGTTGTGACTAGAACATAATCTTGTTCCCATACCTTAGTAAATCATGGTCAAGAAATGGCACCAGAGGTGCTACATACGTAATAGTGTCCATGTTGAATATTAGTACATTCACTATATGGTCAAAAGTTTGTGGACACCCAAACATCACCACCTAGATTTAGTCCCCTTGTGCTCATATAGTATGCTCCACTCTTTTGTGAAGGCTGTGGACTAGATTTTGTCTTCATTCATTGGTACTAAGCTCAGGGCTCTGTTCAGGACACTTTTCCACTCCAACCTTAGCACATTCATGTCTTCATGAAGCTTGCTGTGCGCACAGGAGCACTGAGATGCTGGAACAGGTTTGGGCCTCTTAGTTCCAGTAAAAGACGTAAATATATTTTATCAGAATTTTATGTGATAGACCAACACAAAGTGGCACATAATTGCGAAGTTGAAGGGAAATGATAAACGCATTTCTATTCAGTCCCCTTTACTCCAAAACCCCTATCTAAAATCCTGTAGAACCAATTGCGTTCAGAAGTCACCTAATTAGCAAATAGAGTCCACCTTTGTATAATTTTATCTCATTACAGATGTACTGTACTGTAAAGCCCTCAGAGGTTTGTTAGAGAACATTAGTGAATAGTGTAATCATGAAACCAAAGGAACTCACCAGACAGGTCAGGGATAAAGTTGTGGAGAATTTTAAAGCAGGCATAGGTTATAAAAAATATCCCAAGCTTTGAACATTTGATGGAGTTTTGTTTAATCCATCATTTAAACTCACAGACCGAGCGAGGACAGCATTAATCAGAGAAGCTCTGGAGGAGCCGCAGAGATCCACAGCTCAGGTAGGAAAAGGACAATTATTAGTCCACAAATCTGGCCTTTATGGAAAAGTGACAAGAAGAAAGCTATTGATGAAAGAAAAACATAAAAAGTCCTGTTTGCAGTTTGCAACAAGCCATGTGGAGGACACAGCAAACATGTGGAAGAAAGTGATCTGTTCAGATGAGACCAAAATCTAACTTTTGGCCTAAATGCAACTAAAACTGCATATCACCCTGATCACACCATCCCCATCGTGAAACCTGGTGGTGGAATCATCATGTTGTGAGAAAGACTTTCTCCAGCAGGGACAGGGAAACTGGTCAATGGGACAATGGATGGAGCCAAATACAGGGCAATCTTAAAAGAAAACGTCTGCAATAGACTTGAGACTGGGGCAGAGGTTCACCTTCCAGCACAACGGCCCCAAACATACAGCCAGAGCTGCAATGGAATGGTTTAGATCAAAGCATATTAATGTTTAAGTCATAGTCCAGACTTAAATTTAACTGAGAATCTGTGGCAAGACTTTAAAATTTCATGCACGAAAGGTGGTTCTACATAGTATTGACTCAAGGGGGCTGAATATAAATGCACGCCACACTTTTCAGATATTTATTTGTAAAAAAATTTAAAAACATTTCATCATGTTCCTTCCACTTCGCGATTGTGTGCCACTTTGCATTGCTCTATCAAATAAATTCCCAATAAAATAAGTTTACGTTTGTGGTTATAATGCGACAGAATGTGGATAAGTTCAAGGGGTGTGAATACTTTTGCAAGGCACTGTAATGTAAAGCTGCAGCATACAAAGACATTGTAGACAGCTGGGTGCTTCCAACTTGATAGTCATGTGTCCATTTACTTTTGGCCATGTAGTGTATTGTGTAATTCATTATCAGGACACACTTTACCGGATTTGCTGAATGAAAGACATCGAGGGACTTCAACCCTCAGATACCAAAATTGATGTAAAAACACACCTTAATAAACAGCAGGATGTTTAGGACTTTGGTCTCCCTCTTGCCATTTTTCTCCCTCATCACAAGAACGTCCAGCAGGCTGGCCCCCACACCTTGGCCCATGTCGGCCAGACGGCCCTGAAGCTCGGCCACCGAGTACACACGGCTCTGACAGTACTGCACCATCTCCGAGAAGAGCAGTGCGAACACACTCACGCTCACCTCCGTCTTGGCTCGGGCAAGTGGCCGCTCCAGGATGGCAGACTTGCCTTTGGTGAAGCGAGTCTCCATTTCTAAAGAAATTTTTTCTTTTTTTTAAAAATCACAAAAGCAGTTGAACCATAAGCTACAGGGATATAGTTCTCACTCACTTACTCTTTATACCAGGGAGGTCTGGAGCCTATTCTAGAAGACTTGGGCATTAGGCAGGGTACTAATCCAAGGGCAAAAGCATGGACAAGCTCACTCACACACTACAGGAAATTTGTAAATGTCAATTAGTCTACTCTGCATGTCTTCAGATTGTTAAAAAACTTGTTTAAGGTGTTTTTTTCACTTGCGCAGCAGTTACAAACTACAAGTACACGTTTGCACGTCTCATTTCTTTTTCTTATTTTGAATTGACAGTTTGCACTCTTTTTTTTTTATATAAAAATGCATCTGAAATACTGTCCAGTAGCAAATAAGTAATTGTACTGTCAAGGTTCAATTACATTTAGTGGTAGCTCAGTAGTTACGGGATTGGACTATGATTTGAAAGGTCCCAGGTTCAAATCCCACAACCACCCCTGTTGTTCCTTGAGCAAGGCCCTTAATTTTAAACTGCTCAGATGTATAATGACATTAAAAAAATGTAAGTTGACCTGGATACGAGCAAATGCCTAAACATAAATATACATTCTTTCTCTCTCCCCTTACTACTGTTTGTGTAACCTATTGCTGTAACACAATAATTTCCCTCATGGGATCAATAAAGTTTTAACTGATGTAACATGTTCACACCTGCACAGCAGTGACTGGAGAGACAGCAGCCTTAATTGGAAAGCGCTGATGAGACCAACAAAAGTTTTAATATAACCGGCGTGCGGTTCATTTTTGACTCACCATTGTATATACAGTATGTATATTGTGTTTATTTGAGCAATTTATCTTCTTGACATGTCTTATCCACCGCACAATGTTTGTTATATAGTTATACTGTATATTACCATACATACCATATCCTTATTACCTACTGAACCTTCTGTACATTAATCAGTCTCACCCCTGTACATAGGAACCCATACCCTCATTCGGATCCAAGGGATTTGGATCTCATCCAGTTCTTATCTGGATCTTCCTTTGGGGTCAATAAAGTATTCTTCCATCAATCTATCTATCTATCTATCTATCTATCTATCTATCACATTATGTACTTCAGGTTAGATGCTAGCTGCATTTCATTGGCTTTGTATTTTTACACAGACAATAAAGTTGAATCTAGTCTAATCTTAGTGTCTGTGGCTACACATAATACTGTACTAACCAAAACAGAATTCTACTATGGAGTATATTAGTATGCAGTAGGCTGTTAAAGAGGAAATAATTAAAGCCTTACAAGAACAAGAGCAACGATCCCCCCCCGAAAAAGCTAAATGATGAAGTTTAACTGACTGTTTATTCTCTAAAAGCTTTACTGCTGCTAGCTTAGCTCCCATAGCAACTTCTGCTCAAACAACGTGCTAATCCAGGCTACATTTACTGAAATTTTATTAAATAAATAAGCGTAAATGTATTTTTTCCCCTACCGTATTTACATGTGAACATGTCTTTAAAATCTTACGTATATATTCTTACAGTTCTTGCCTGCTGATTTAAATCCTAGCGCAGTGAAGCCAGGATTACAACTCTTAAACAGGAACTGCGTGATAAAGACACATTTCAAAATAAAAACCAGCAAACAAGTCTACAAATCTGTCTTTTCTTTAGGTACTTAATATGCTACTCCATTATTTAAATTTAATATGCTATTTTGACATACTGTTTGACAGGGTTTAATGCATTTTTTTAAACATATTTCTTAGTATGATAGTACATATTATTTGGTAGTGTTTATTATAATATTTCACCATATATTTTAGCAAAGTAGCCTATGGTATTTTATTCACTATATTCACTATAGTATTTTAGCACATACTGTACTATGCTTCTATAGCTTAATGTGGTAGTACATACTATGTAGTTCACTTTAGTATAGTATTACGTACTAAGTAGTACAGTTTAGTATTGTCATATATACTACATAGTACAGTTTAGTATGGTAACACATACTATGTACTACCGTTTATTATGGTATTACTGGTATTACATACTATATAGTACAGTGTAAAGTGTAATGTGGCAGTTCATACAAGTTCATCAGCATATTTTGGCCTACAGTTTAGTTATGGCTTTAGTTAGTTTAGTCATACACATTATGTGTTACAGTTTAGTACTAATTATTGCTCGTTAGTACTATAGATTACACTCAATATACTTAAGGTGTATTTCAATAATTAGTTTAATAATTTAGTTTATTATAATATTTAAACTTACTATTTAGTATATGTAATACAGTTTACAGTATATAGTTTTTTGCATACTATCTGTTTACTATTTCATTCATTCATTCATTCATTCATTCATCTTCTATACCGCTTTATCCTTAATCAGGGTCGCGGGGGACCTGGAGCCTATCCCAGGAGACTTTCGGGCACAAGGCAGGGTACACCCTGGACAGGGTGCCAATTAATTTATTATGTCTTATTTTGGAATTGTACAATATTTACATTCTATTTTAGTATGAACTTTTGACTTTTTTATACTGCTTTGGTAAAGTATGTGTCTTTAGTATGGTACTTAAAATAACATTTTGTACTTTCTATTTGTTAATGCATATTATTTAGTATTAAACATATATAATACACATACACTATGTAATAGACAGTTTAGTTTGCTATGTTACATGTGGTTCAGTCGAGTCTAGATTCCTCTTTAACCACATAGATTAGCATTGTGTGTTTTTACTGGAATGTGTTATGGTAGAGCATACAATGCTGACTTGTTTCGCAAATTAAAACCGGTGTGTATTAGAATTTAGTTTGATATTGTAACTCGGCATGATTTAATTAGTTTTGTATACTTTTTGACGAATATGTATGCTATTTTAGCAAACCATTTAGTGCAATTTAGCTAATTATAGAAACCACAGAACGCAGTTTAGTTTAGCATTAAACTGGAGTATACCGGCTTTTGTGTTAAAATGTCCGGGGGGCGGGTCTTATTATTTCTGACTTCACTCTGGCCGTCTCTCCTGAACCCGCGGTGTGACTTTGCATGTCAGATCTCCTGGTTTTTACCTTCACCTGATTTATGAGTGTACCTTTTATCATTTTTGTGTATTTCTGCACGAGCCTGTGTGTTGAATGTCCCTGCATAAATTAGGATTAAAACTTTTATTGTAGGTAGATTTCCTGAAGTTAACTTCTTCAGTTCAAATAACTGCACATTGCAGTTGTGTAAAGTGTGTGTGTGTGTGTGTGTGTGAAGAATGATTCATGCATTGAAAGGTGTCAGACATTTGGCCATGGCAACAAAGCAATCAGGTGAGAGAATACCTATCTAATCATGGGGATAATACATTTTTACACACACACACACACACACAGTTGCAGTTGTGTGTATCTCTGTGTGTTTTTGTAGTGACAGTGTCTGAGTTCAGGATGCCCGTGCCCTGGGGTGAGATGAGAGGTCGAGTCTGGGGTCCTGATCACGGACGTCCTGTGCTCTGTCTGCACGGCTGGTCCGACAACAGCGGCTCCTTTAACAGTCTCATCCCACTGTTACCTCCTGGTGCCAAAACTTTATACATCACATGATCACAATTCTGTTCATAGTTATGACACTCTCCTTTTCTATGTATCTGTCTGTTTGTCTTTCTGTCTGGTCTCTCAGTCTGTCAACCTGTCTTGGTTCTTTATCTGTCTGCATATGTTTTGCGATGACTCTGTGTTTGTCCCTCTGACTGTCATTAGCCACACTCTGGCTGTCGAATTTATTGAAATCAGCTTTTAGAAAAGACATATATATAATTTTCTCCTTTAAAAATCTTAAAATTAAAAATCTCCTTGCTTTTCAATACACTTTGTCCATCTGTCAACAAGCTTTCGTATTCCCTCATTTAAAAAAGTCTGAGCTGCAAGCTACTAATACACCGCTGTCTTAACTTCTTCATCACAAGTGAATCTTCATTCTCGTAGGGCTGCTTTCAATGGACCAAACTGGTGAAAGTCAGATGGAGCGATATCAGGACTATAGGGAGGATGCTTTAACTCCTCAAAATATTGCAGCGTGTCGGCAGTGTGGGCAGAAGTGTACGGATATGCAAGATCACAAGTAGTAACTAGTAAACTAAGAAGGCTTTCAAAAGTATACAATTTAAAATGTTTTTATTTTATAGATGAAGAAAAATAAAGTGAGCTAACGAGAAAAATCTAAATCAAATTAATATTTGGAAGGACTGTCTTTTGGCTTCAAACCAGCATCAATTTTTATATTTGCACAAAGTCAGGGGTTTTTGTAGGAGCAGAGTCTTCATCCTTCATCTTCTATACCGCTTTATCCTGTGATCAGGGTCGCGGGGGGCCTGGAGCCTATCCCAGGAGGCT